>CAJQZN010043542.1:0-24916 GCA_907164685.1 Colias eurytheme | reverse complement strand
CGTAAACACAGTGGAGGGGCGTTCATTTTTAGATTAGACAATCTATATTAGTATTTACTTAATACCTATGAAGAAATGACATTTCTTTTCTATGGACAACTATATTAACAAATAAATGATAAAAGCTCGGACTCGGACAACAATAAGGATAATATTGAAAGACTACTTGATACAATTTAAGGACTTAAATATCTTGCATGAGTACTCAAGGATGAGGACAAAATAGAAAAGTATTCACAGACTTTTATATTTTTCTTATACTTAGTCAGAGACTTAACAAAAATTTTCGTCCATATTATAAATAATAATCTTTTAAGTTGGAATTTTTCGAATTAAGATTTTATAAAATATGTAGGTACAAAATATTTTTGTGGATGCCCACTTTCACGACATGTTGTCGGTACCTTTTAAATACTCCGTCTCGTATCCCACGAGAATAAAAGTATTTAGAATCTCTTTAATTAAATCGTTATTATCATGTTATTGTAAAGGTAGTTGTGTCATAAAATGTAAAAAAGGTATATATAGGTACTTACACATTATAAACGTTAATTTTATTATTATCGTATCAAAGAAGTTAAACTATTCATCATTGTCATCCATCATATATAGTGCTTCACGATAGAAGGGATAATGTTGATAAATGGTTGATACATAGAACTATTTAAATAAATGGAAAATATAATATCTAGCTTTATCTGAGGCTATTGAGCGAAACATGGTGAGTGTTATGCGTTTTGCTACGTCGTTTGTAAACGGTACGATAAGAAAATGGCGCCATTTCAAATATAAATTGTTGTGACCACTTTTCTAATGTCTTTAAAATGTATCTCCAACTAATATTTAAAGCGGAGCAAATTATATTCACATTTATTATGACTTTATAAGTCGTATACTCTGGTCCTTTGAGACCTTAATGAACGTGTCCTACATATGAGTTAACTGATGTGAAAAATTATACTAGGCAATAAGTACGGGTTGATTAGATTCCACTAGGTACGCTAACTCAAAGGTCAATATGTTCCTTGTATAAATATAGATTTGAGATTTAACGGCGATATAGCCAAGCTATGATATGAGCTTTACTCTACATCCATGGTTCTAGTATTTTAGATTTATTTGAAAATAAATAAAACTAATGGCTCCGATTTTATACCAACGTTAATATAGGAACTAAAAATTAGAAGGAAGACAATATTGTAATACCGTGGGATATAAAATTTTAAAAATAAATATTTGTAAGCGTATTGATAAGCTGACATTTATGATATCTACATAGATTATCCATAACAAACTGTGAATGCAAAGATGTAGAAATTGTTAAAATATATAATTTTATTATAATCTATTTTTTGATGGAATATCGAAGCGATTAATATTGATTTTCTTTACCCTCTGTTCGTCTGTAAATAATGGGTTATATGGCAACCATTATGATTCAGATACTAATGAGTGTCTGAACCGAAATACTACACGAATAAAAATTATATTTAGGTATAATATCTACTTATATGTATCTAATTTTTATTCATTTTTATTCTGCGGCAGAATCGCAAGAGGTACCTAGTTGAGAGCATTCAAGTTTCAACACTTTCAACATAATTTCTAAACGACCATTTATTATGCAAACGATCGAAAGAATCAGTTATATGGCACGAAAAATTCATCTGATGAAGGAAAAACCTAAAAGTTTTCCTTTTTCCAAGTACAGTTTAAACACAGATATTAAATTACGATACGTAGGTACATTGTGTATTATTTTACAGCCGTATAATATCGAAAAGTAAAGTATATAACTAGCTAGCTAATTAATAAATGCGAGGAGTAGTTTTAAAGAAATGGCAACTGTACTGTACTTTTCATTTTTTTTATATCCATTTCTTTTCCTATACCTATGTGCATCGAATCCAATTTCAGTTATATTTCTGGGTGAGTAACGGAAACATAATTTTGTGTTTTATCACGACACACCTCCTTGAAACATAGTTATAAGACTATTAAACTTTTACAGCATGGGCGTATAGTCGTAGAGAACTTGTTAAATATAATAGCTTTAGCCTGCGGGTTCTCTCCTTTGGTACCTCGTAGCTGATGTAATAATCCGATAATATAATAGGATAATCAATGCCATTTTTTAAGTAACTCATTATAATAACAACTAGAAAATAAACACACATATTTTCTTGTAATTTTAGATACTTCATAAATAAATACTGAGAACATATAATGGAAAAGATATTAAATTATAAACCCAAGAATGACAATAAAAATAGAGTGGATGTTTACTTAATCTCCTTAAACGTTACCAGAAGCCAATACAAAGCAGGTATTCCGTCTTTAAGGAGCTATGTGGCCTAAATTGCTGTATGCAACGCAAGATTGAAGGAAATTCTCAGCTGACCTATTTACGTGGACAGTCACGACCGTAACAATAAATAAGCAATAAACTGTTCTATCTCCTTTGTTGAAAAACCCAAGTTAAAATAGATTAACTGAAAAGTCCTATAAACTTTGGGTGATTAAGATCCAGGTAATTAATAAAAAATCTCTGACACGTTTTTTTTGTGGTCATGGTCTCTTGATTTTTAATAATCAAACAGATTATAAGTTATTGCTAGATGAATCCTCAAATGTGTGAATGAAATCAAAATCGGTCCACCACAAAATAATAGATGATGATCATATCTATTATACCTAATTACAAAGAGCATTGAACAAAATCAAATGAAAGAAAACATTTACTAAAAACTTTATCTCATATAACATGAAACACCTCGTCTTTGCTCGTTTTTCAGTCCATGTATATGTGTTAAATGCAAAAGTTTGAACGTTGGAGGTATTTATTCAAGTACCGTGAAACCTGCTTACTTTGCCACTTTTTCATGTGTCAAAAAGTTTGATTCGCTTTAAAAAAATATAATTGTATGAAAACGTAATGAGTAACCTGCACCTAGACGTAGTAAATTTCATGAAAATTTACATTATTACTAAATATCTATTTCATTTTTGTAAATTATAATATTTTAAGCATAAAAACAATTATGGCAAAGTTAGCTGTCACTTCTGGTAAATTTGCCATATGAAAGAAAAAATGAAATTTTTGGAGTTTATGAGGTTAAAAAGTAATATATTTGCACTCTTCCTATATCCCGTAAAATAAAGTAAAAACTTTATATTATTTAGCACTGGTAATTTAACTCTCTAAGAAGGTGGCAAATTCACCAACCTTTCCAAAATATTTCCTATATAAGAAGAAGTTAGGGTTAGGGTTGTCAAATAAAAATGTTTTCGTAGTAGGAACAATTTAGTAAAAGTAAAAAAAAACAATCAATTAGGTACTTCTAGTTAGTTTCTTAACTTTGAATTGTTTTACATAATAAAACAAAAAAAAATAGTATTCATTAAACTAACTAACTTTTTTTTAATAAGTATCACACATTACACGACATTCCTAAAAGATTTAAACAATGACAAATTCTTATTTATATGATCTTGATTGAATATAAAAATTGTTGTTATTTTAAACTTGATAGGAACCAATCCAATCAAGTTTTAAAATCCGTTTGTACACATTATTTCCTATTACCTGTACTTTATATGTCTCTATTTCTTTTGTGTGTGCAATAAATAAATAAATAAATAAATAAATAAATACCTTTTGTAAAACAACCTTCATTTAAGCACATGCACTGTGTATTTCATACCTGGCTACCTAACAATTTATATTTTTTTTTCACCAGTCAGTAGGTTCTTAGTTCTTACAATGACAATTTAATTAAAATATTCATCAGAAATTTTGTGGCAGCCCTAACATGGCAAAGTCACCATCACAGACGTTGTGATTGGGGTTGTTGAATTTACCAATACCAATTGCGAAGTAAAGGTAGCTTGTAGCACAGTAAATCAGCTTTTATTTAGCTAAAGAACATTATGTTAACATAATATCAAAAAAATACTTACGTAGGCAATGCTTTTCCCGTTTGTTTTTGTAAAAGTTCCGGAGCACTAAGTTTCATACCGCCAACATTCGAAAAAAGTAACCGCCGAAAATGACATCTCAAAAACAAGCTGGGTTGCCACATCTCATTCGGTGTTGCCATTTAACTCATAAATTTTACTATACAGGCATGCATAAATGACAAAAAACTGATATTAAGATGTGACTACACTTTTTCCCTCAGAAGTTGGCTATGGCAAAGTCTGCAACCGTTGGCAAAGCTAGCAGGTTTTACCGGTAGCGCTTTGAAATGTTGTTGAAAGGCGGTTGAAAGCGTGGAAAAGGATCCAACTTAAAACGCGTCCATTGGGATAAAATCGGTTTCAAAATAAATACTAAAACATGTATATCCGTAGCGATAATACTTAATGTAAAAATCCAATCATTCAAAAACGCGTCCATTGGGATAAGATCGGTCTTCAAATAAATACTTGTACAGTAAAACATCTTTTATAAAAGCTTTCAATATTCTACGACGTTAAAGAGAAAACTCACAGTAGATAAATCCTCTTTATAGATTTCTATAGAGATATTCATTATCCATGTTTGATGAATATCAATAATTATCATATGAATGAATATAATATGTATGTTATTTGAAAACAATGTATTTGATATGCTAGTTGCCCAATAAATGTTTTTAAGATATGGTGACATTCAATAATTATATTTAAACATAATAATTAATCGCAAGCTTTGTTTTAAATTAAATTAAACTAAAGTTTGTCCAAAGAAGAAAATAATGTCAATTGCCAAGACATAATATTAGTCCTCGTTGTTTGCTAAGTTATACGAAGTTATATTATTATAACGCTAGAACAATTTATTTTAATTGATAAACTCCAGACTTGACTTTATTAACTTTGAGTATTGAAATATTAACGAAAATAAACCAACAAATATGTTCTTAAATGTTATGACAGGGAATATTTATTGAACTCAATTTATTGCGTATTTGTGTTTATTTTTCCTAGTCTCACAATATATGGTAGCTGTTAGAGTTTTATTGCCACACGTCCAAAAATTGAGAGCAGAATAAGAATGATTTATGTACACGTATTAAATGCTTTCTACATCGTCACATCGAATTATCACAACTCTGTGGGCAGATTGGCAAACGATTACCATTCGATGTTTTCGTATTTGACGTAATAAATTAAATTTATACCGAGCTAACTTGAACCTTGTTGCACGGATTTTAGATATAACTATAGCGCCATTGTTTCTAATTAATATTTAGCGTCTATTCGCGTGTCGTGATGAAAACAACCTTGGCAGTTTACTCGGGTTTAAATAAAAAAAAAAAAGTATAAATCTGACAAACAAGATTATTGTCAACTTGAAAATGTCTGCTAATTTTGCTTATAAATAAATTGAAACAAACACGTGGGTTCGATTTGATCTCCGATATATAGATAGCCTTAGATACGCCTTCATATTTATTGTTTATTTTTGTTCCATACAGAAGATTAGCTTAAGAGTTAGGTCAACTAACAAATAATGACATGATTGTTCACAATCACCCAATTATATAAATTTCGATTACCCGTTCAACTTTGTGTGTGTGGAAACTTATTTACCTTTAAATAAATTACTAATAAAGAGTGTTTCTATTACCCTTATCAAAAATGTTATCGACACTATCTAAATCAAAACATCAGCATCACAGTAACTAACAATTAAGACTAACATGACAGCCATTTGATAACTTATCGCTTCCACGTTGAGATTAAACATACGGTAAGGTTTATTTTTTTCTTGTGTGTTTGTTATTTTATACGTGTAAGTATTGCACATTTATGAGATAAATAAGTATTAAGTCTGAAATATACCACAAGTAAACAATATAATAGCTATTGTACGTCCGCTAACAATTTAATACATAAAATATAATATACTCTACTCACTATAAGGCTTACGTAGCCGTGAATGTTATTGTAGGCTTCCACAACGTCTCTGAAATCACCTTCACAATAACCACACGTATCAGGTTTCATAGGAATATTAAGCTTGGCATCGTTCACCACTTGCACGAGTACAGAACCAATGTTCTCTTTACTTCTCTCTTTCGATGCCTGCTCCTTTAGTACGGAGAGTATTCTGCTTTCATCAATGCTGTTTATATCCGAAGAGTTCCCGGATGCAGCGAGTATCTCGTTGAATATATCCAACAATGTTTGCGATTTGTTAGTCATTTTGGAACATTTGATACACTGCGGTTTATCTGAAACAAAATATAAAATTATACTGTAGAACTTCGTAGCAACGAATAAATTGCCCCCATTAAGGGTAAGGGCGTATTAATTAGGTACGCAAAAGTTTGTGAGGGATCGCCTTCCCTTGACGAATAATGAATTTATTAAAGTTTAAAGAAGAAATGATAACGTAAACATTAATAAGAAATCTCAAATGATTTATTTATTTCGTTTACAGTTGCAGGTTGAATCGGCTGATCTATCGGTCGATTTATATTTCAAAATACTATGAAATAATAGAATATTTTATTATTCTTCTTAAGTCAAGTCTTATTGTACACACAAAAAAACTGACATCGTAAAAAAATACATTAAATGTGGACTGATATAAGCACAGGATATAAGCTACGACATTTTTGATTAATAGCTTTTTTCCGCTTAAAGTTTTCTCTTCTAGTTTGCAAAAAACATTCAACATAAAAAAGTATTTCTCATAGTGATAAGCTAGCGTCTAAATGTACGTAATAATTAATAAATTCTAGATAAAATGAGAGACTTTTAATGAAAGTTTATGAGTACGAACATTATAATATGTTTTCTTTTTCATTTAGCTCGAAAGCTCGACTTCCCATTGATTATTATAACGAATTAAATTTATACCTTTATTCAAATTCAATAAAAATTATATTATAATTCTTATTATATGTACCTACAATTGTACTGGTGGTACTCTAGTTATAATTATTTGTCGTTACAAAATCCATTTTGTTGAACATAAATTTAATATCAGCAGGTCTATTAAAGGAGAATTTGTAATAATTTAATCTCGACTACGAGAAATGTATTTCCATTTACTTAATAACTTGTGTCTCACATTAGCTCTGCGAAAATAATTAATGTTTAGATCGTGGATAAATATTTAACAGCTAAGCTATTAAACATAATACTTAATATACGATATAAGTTGTATACATGGATTATATAATTTCCACCCGTGGCTCCGCCCACTTTAATAAAATAGGTTTTTATAAATCATACACTAAAACCTTATTCTCGATTCACTCTATCTATTAAAAAAAACCGCACCAAAATCCGTTGCGTAGTACATAGGAACATAGGTACAGAGAAAACGACTTTGTTTTATACTGTGTAGTGAAAAGAAAATGGAAACATTATACAATAAATGAAGTTATTATAAAGCCAGCTTGAATTATAATTGTACATATATCATTAGTTATTAGTTACTTTAATTATTGAAAGTTCAAGTTCTCAATTGCTAGTGTACATACAATACATTTGAAAATAATTTGTTCAACACTATAAAAAGCTTGGCGTTTAATTTTATAACAGATTATTGCAAATATCAAGTAACTCGCATCCGATGAACTTGAAACTTTTGTAGATAGTAATTGCATCACGAAGATGAATGCTTCGAAAGGCGATAATCGAACGATCTATCACTATTCGCTTTATACATTTATAGAGTGCGATATTTATCTTATGTATTAGAAAAATTTGTGAAATAATACTGCTAGTGAATTGATTATTATTTATGTAGACGTTTGCTACAAATCGAAGTATGGTAAACATAAGATTTTTTACTACTTGTATCAACCGCTTCTTTGGCTCTATCGTTAATTGGCGTTAAATCGGCACAATTTCACTTACTAAATAAAAATGTATGGTAATAATATTCTGTGACGATCCTAATAATCATATTATCCTTCTTTACTAAACAAATAACATTCCTAAGAGTATCTTAAAAAGGACATTATTTTTCTAGACAATTATAATACCCAGTAACAATTAAAGTTTCTGCAACAATAAACAAAACAGTACACAGTTAGTTCCAAGCTATATCTTAACCTTATCAACGGGCGCTAAGCCAACTCAGAGTTTATTAAGAATTCTCTAGAGCTTAGAAAATATTCAAATAACTCCTATTAGTTCTATTATTTTCACATAGTTGTTCGTTTCCCATTATAAAATAGCAGCATATCGGAAAATATATGAACTGTGTGTAAAGTTTAGTTTGAATTTGAGTTTCTTATTCTACATAAATAAAAAGTTATGGTTCAGGTTAAATATCAGAAATTGATTGAATAATTATTTTCTACATAATATCGTAGACAACGAAGTTTGTAATCAATAAATTACCGTCCGAAATTTAAATATAATTAAAAAAGATCCACAATTAGGTAAAAACTAGTTATAATAGTAAACAACCTACATTAGTAAATTTTGTACAAATGCACAGGAAATGTGTAAACGGATCTAAACTTTGAAACAATTTCTCGATAAATAACGAAGCATTAAAGTTTTCATATAAAACTGCAATAAATAAGATGTACGTTTGCATTTTAAACTTATAACAGCAAAGCACTGGCTGTTATAAGTTGGACAACTATGAAACTCTCACGTATCTGTTTATGTACCTAAGGAAGTTTCACAATGACAAGGTGCTTGATAATGTCTGGGTATATTTGTTAATAATATATTTCATCTACTTGTCGACGTTCCTTGGTTGGTTTGCGCGCAAGTTTAGAGCTGGTTGTGATATAGTTAAAATGCCATGGTCTGGTAGGACACAAGGTTAATCCCAACATTAATCACCTACTACTGTCAGTAATGAAAATTGATTAGTGGAATAGATGTATGTGCATCTGCTGCATATTTATTTTCTACTTTTAATAGTTTATTCATAAGAAACGAAAGTATCTATAATTGTCTACATCACTGTGAGGACACTGTGATGTGTGCTATAAAAATGGTTCGGAGCATCCATACTTATAATATTATAAATGCGAAAGTAACTCTGTCTGTCTGTCTGTTACTCAATCACGCCCAATTTGCATGAAACTTGGTATAGAGATATTTTGATATCCGAGGAAGGACATAGACTACTTTTTATACCGGGAAATAGGATAGGTTTTATCCCGGAAATCCCACGGGAACGGGAACTATGCGGGTTTGCTTTGACTGCGCGGGCGAAGCTGCGGGTGGAAAGCTAGTACATAATAAATAAGAATATTGGTGGTTTTTTGACCCAATAATAAATGTAAATCAATAAAATGCTGTTATTTTGATAATATACATGCAATATGCATACTACTAGGTACTTACCTCTTCAAAATTAAACATGTATTTTATGTTTAAATTTAAGCTGTATAAATTTATTCATATGTTTGTACGAGGCAATTCAGTGCTAGCAGTCAATATGATTGATGACGAAGACCATCAATAATATTTATGGAGCAATGAATTTTACTTGCACATGTGAATATCTTAAATTTAAACTATTGGCAGGTATTCAACGTAGAAAAACTTTATTATACTCAAAAATAGACGTGTTATTGTGGATATTATACAAAAATAGTATATCCGTGGGAAGGAAAGTTTTTATTAGTGGTCGGAGTCCTTATATAAAGGTTGATGACTAGGTTCTTCTAATCCTTGATTAATGTGTGGTTCCATTAAGCTATAGAATAGCTGTTGTTATAGTTGCTAACGACATCATTACCTACCTACTACCGGGACATGACTTGACACATTGCAATCAATTGGAGCGTAGGCTCTTGTACTTATAGCCTTTTTTTTTATTTTTGCAAAAAAATATGCCTACATATATTTCTTGACAAAGGAAACAATATACCGAAAAATTTCATAGTCATAGATTGCATTAAAAATAACAATGAAATTTATTTATATCATAGTCGATTTGTTACTATACTTATAGTTTCAATTAAACCAACCAGCAAGGTGCTCAACATTTTTAAGTATAACCATTGTATTATATTATCTTGGTATAAAGTAGTTAATCGTATAATTTATTTAATCTATTTATATTTTATTGTTTTTATGAGCTTTTCAAACTGCAAGCCAGGCGGCTAATTGGTTCTAGATACGTTAAAGTACTCTCTGTAAAACATTTTGCTTCTGTTCCAGCAAAAATAAAATTACGAAATCTTCGCTTAAAAACAATACAACACTATGAAATTAATGCAATCAACTATGAGAGTAGTAAAGTAAAATTGGAAAAGCAAATATTCATCCCAAATGAGAACACGAACCCTTTGTTACTGTAATGAAAGACTCGTTGAAATTCTTTTTCAAAGAAATCGATATTGTGAAGATTGATTGGCAGTGATTAGTCAAGTAGCCACTTTTGAACCTAATAACAATGTGACGTTCTAATAAGAATATGCATGTTAGGAGACAACTATCAAATAATACACTACAGGATATTTTAAAGCATAGCATTTAAAATGAAGTGTTGTAAAGTGCTGTTAACATTGAATATGTAAATCTGTCATTGAAAAAGCAACCGAGGAATAAAAGCATCAATATCATTACACTTATTGTCACTTAAACGCTAATGTTTTATGCAGAATTGGTAGATTGAAATCCACGTACTGAAGAAAATACGACATTCATTTAAATTTGCTTTTGCCGAATCCAAATAAAATTAGGTGCACTCAATAAATCTCGCTCTTAAATATATATCTCAAAGGAATCTAATTGAAACTCGACAAGAGCTTAATTAAATTTTAATCAATTTAGATTTTTAATAAAAGTAATATCTTGAAAATATGATTTTAAAATTCCACGAAATGAGAATTATCAAACAAAAACATGCATACAATTTTAAATGATTCTCTAGAAATACGTAGTACATTTCTGTTAATGTCTGGCGCTCGTTTTTCGTTTTCTATTTTATTAAAAGAAAGTAGATGAGAAACGAGATACAGTGTTAATTCCATTGAAAGTTCCTTGCGGTGGAGATGGATTTGAGTACAGCATTACCAACCTAATAAAAAAGTTCACAGTACATAACTTGTTACTTACAGATGTCGGCCCTTAGTGAACTAATGTACATTGACAAGCAATATGATCACATCAATTCAATCCGAGTTGTGAAACGTCCTTTTCTTTATTTTTCCTAACTTTTCCTAATAACAGAATTCACAATTTATATCACAATTTCATTCCGACTGATTCCGAGAGATCTGAAAATTCTTTGATGTTTGAGGATTTTCTGAGGAAATTACATATTGCACCATTTCAAAAGCTTCGTACCTCTACAAAGCTTTTATATTTACATTTAATTGTTATTTTATGCTAATAATTATATTATAAAGTTTATACGGTCTATTAAACTAGGTAATAGGTATTAGGCTGTAAAGAAAAAAATAATGCCACACTCTTTATGATTGTAGGTAATGAAAATATATCTGTAGTTTTATCTAATACATACTTTAATTTTAAATAAGCTTAACAGGACTATATCCTATCATAAAATATAATTCTCATATCTATTCTGTAATTATTTTATTTGATTTGATTGATTCTACTATGTACATGAATACCTAGCCTAAAATCAATTTCATATATTGTTCACACACAAAGAGTTATAGTTAAATATTCAATGTTTGTGTTCTACCGCAATATTTACGTTGACTACTCCCGTTTCAAAGACACAAAAAATGAACGATCCATTCCGAAATTCCTTTTGTGGCACGTCAATATTTGATAGAAAATTCATTTGAAACTTTTATACGGAAATATTGGAAGAAGTTTTTCGCTATAGCTCTTCCTTCGCATTAAACTAATATGTTCTTCAAAATTGTTGCCCAATGTCCAATGAGTTAAATTCCGGGTCTTTATTTAATTCTGTCTACAGGAATGTAACTGAATACGAGTGGTACTTGAAAATATAACTGTCACAACACAACGTGAACGCCCGCAATAATCTCTATTGAAAAATTGGCGAGAGTGAGATTGTTGGGCAATAAGCTCGTTGGATTATGTAACTCCATTGTATAAGCATAGTCCTTAGTAGCTACTGAACACTTCATTGCGAAACAACATTCAATTTCCTTTATGGAAAGAATGGCCATTTCCCGAAATGGCTAAGTAATAATCAAGGCAACATACATAGTATAAAAACAGTATTTAAATGACGTTATCCAAATGTACCTATATATGCTCATATAATAAAAACTATAACTATTATTCATTAACATGACAACACAACTTTAATTCATTTATTGAATGACGTAAATAGGTTCATTGAATTGGAAAAAATAATTCAAGAGCATTTTCTTAAGAAAAAAATGATGCAAATGTACGCTCTATTATAACATTAAGCTCGAGAATATGGAAAAAAATAATATAATAAAAATGAATAGACAAAAACTCAAGAACGGCTCGACCATTTTTTTAGATGTTTTGTCAATAAGGAACAAAATTTTCCTGTCTTCTCTCCATTAGAACCTTTTTTATTATTTATTTATTTATTTGTATTATGAAGGAAAAAACACGAAAATGGGGCAATTGAACAGAACAACTATTTTTGAAATACCGAAGTATGAAATATATCAAAGAAATGATTATAAATAAAACTTAAATATTTATAGTTCTATAAACTTTGCATAAAAATACCTACTTGAACGTACCTAGTTCTCGCTTCTAGTAAATATATTTAGAAATAAACATTGCATTTTAATATCTTCGTACTAGTTGTTTCAAAGACGTAAAGCACTCTAAAGTCATATTAAAACTAGATGAAACATAGAAATGCAGTTTGAACTTACATGACGAAGTTTCATACATACTATTTCCGTTTATGAAATAATTTTCATGAAAATGTTACGTTTTAATCATAAATGCAAATTTTATACTTACATAATACAGAAAATAATAACTTGTATAGGTATCGGTATTTAAATGCTATAAAAAAACGAAATATCAAATTCGATTCATTCCTAAACAACTTAAATGTCCACCTTAAAAAAAGCCTAACCAATGTGTAAACTCTTTAAACGAATAAATTAGAATCCTTTTTGAAAAAAAAATGTTATTGAACTTATTCGAGAAAATAATTTATAGAAACAAAGTTCCCGAAAATTGCTAGCCCATTCTCGTCAAATCGAATTTTCGTTTTGCGATTTTCCTTCACACTTGCCTTCATCCATATCATTACCCTTGATATTTACGTGATATTGTCCCAAATATAGGCCGTATTCATCAACTCTGACATGTTAATTTCACAATGCACCCCCAGAGCTCGAGAGAAAATTTACATTTACCTTCATAGAATAACAATAAAGCAAGTGGAATATTCCTTGAAAATTTCATCTTATATTCTTTAAGTAAATGGGTGGGATAGGAGCATATTGAACTGAGTTACAAGAATCATATAATTTTATAGTCGGTACGTAAACTAGAGCTTCCACACAATGGACAATTCTGACAATGTGGTGAACAGCAGGTTGCCGCCGTTATTGTATGCTGTTATGGCTTAACTTCGATTTGATTTGTGAAATACTCAAACATATCCAACATTTTACTTTTCAATTTATTCGTCTGGTTCGTTTCTTTTTAATCAATAATCTATTGTTATGTTAACGTCTTTCATACCCTCATAATCCCCATGAGTAGCTTTAAATATCAGAAAATAAAATTTTACGAGCAGAAAAATAGTACAATTTATTTGAGTCTAACTTATTTTACATTAAATTTAAGAGATAGCTTTGTTTTGAGGTATATAATATGTACCAATAAAAAATTCAAATTAAAAACAGAAGTTAGAGCGATGACAATGAATTTAAATATCCTAATGCATTTCAATTCAGTTCGGTAGAGACGTTATACATAATATAGTTGTTATTACTAACTAATTTGTATTCATAAATATGAAATTTAACTAAGAATCTACTAAATATAAAACCTTAAAATTCATGTTTACAGTTAAGCTTAAGCTACATTACGTTACCTAAGTCCAGCTCACAAACGATCGAGTTAAGTTTCATGTTTCTACTGTACTTAGTTTACTTAGTTCTTATTAAGTTCGCACCCACACAGGTGAACGTAATAAGAAGCTTTTGAAATTACTGTATTACGAGTAATATAGTATGCTTCTGAAGTTACAATTACCTAAACCTGAACTAAATATATATGTTTCGTAAAAGGAATTGAAAAATAAAATTCATATAGGTATCACAAGGATTTATACCTACTAAAATGTTTATGTTTGTCTAATTCTCTATCCTTCTGTATAAATAAATGCCTTGTATGTAAGCCTTTTGTACTACACGTACTACTTTGTACGCGCCGGAGCCAGTCCTGGAAAATAACCGTGCCAAGTTGTACTGGGATCGGCCCATCATCACAGACAGGACTATTCTAGCGAATAGTCCTGATATTGTGGTGATGGACCGAGCAACTTCTAGGATTTTCTTGGTAGACATCACTATTCCACATGACGACAATCTTGTTAAGGCCGAGTCAGATAAACGGCTCAAATATCTGGATCTGGCGCACGAGGTTGTCGAGATGTGGGACGGTGTGTCTGCCGAGATAATCCCTATAGTTGTGTCCACCAATGGGCTGGTTCCTGCCTCCTTAAAACAATATTTAAGGAGGTTGGATTTACTGGTAAAGCCCATGACAGTGGGGATACAGCGGGCAGTCCTTCTGGATAACGCTCGGATAGTCCGAAGGTTCCTCACTCAGTCGCCCTAGACTCCGGCCGTCTGGCCACTCAGCCGGAGTTTTTTTTCACACCGCCGCGAGGCGAGATACTTGCCCCCCCAAATAATAATTACAAAAAATATTATAATTGACATCCATAAATCATGAATCACATACATTTTCGATTCCTATTGTGATTTTTTTCAACACATCTATACCGATGCAATCAAGCAACTTTTTCCTTATAAACATTTTGATTTAATAAAAATTAATGTTTCATGAATTTTTTATTTAACCCATTGACCACCGAGCGGCCCGATCGGGCCGCGACACAATAGATTTTCTATTGTGATAATGATTCCGGGACTGAGGGATTAAATCAGAAACATAAATATGAAAACCCAATATCGACGACCGCAGAGACATATTATTCTGAATTGAATTTTAGGTCAATGTTTGCATAATAGTACAAATAACAGCATAGAGTTTAGACTATATCAAGTTAACGATTTTGGTTTTGTTGGGCACGAATTTAATTAGTTCTCTATACATGTGGTGCCTTTGCGTTCAATAACTAATTGGTAATATTGGTAACATACGTGGGATGTTTTCAAGTAATTTGCCATACCGTGGAAAAGCTCACCTTCCGAGAAATTTAGGAACAGTCCATTTGAGGTGGGTACATATTATAGGTGCTCTTTAGTAATATGATTAAAACGATTGAATAAATATGATTTCAACGTAAACAGATCGTCTGTATATATAAAACAAAATCATTAATCAAGCAGTGTATCTAATGGTAGGAGAAGGATGGTAGGTCGTATTGCAGACACACTAGATTTAAATTGTTGTATAATTTAAAAATTCCATCAACGAGAAACCGATAATACATAAAAAACAATTAAGATATTTTATAAACGTATATTGAAGGTTTCGGAGAGACAATGCAAAATCCGCTCATAAAGATCATTGTGTACGAATTATTCCGCACGAACATTCTCCCTTATTGTCTACCGCCCTAGGTTTCCAAGCGTAAGCGTAACGTTGCTAGTTGCTTTTCAATTCATATATTTAAAAATTCCAATTTCATTTAAAGAGCTTTTAAAATGGTTGAACAATTTGTGTCCACTCTCGAGTCCATTTCATGATCTAATTTCTTAACTAGGAATTTCTATTTTATACAATTTCTAACTACAACATAATACAAACGTTTATTGTATTCATAGATTGTAGACACGGTGCAATAAATCGAAGCGAATACTAATGAATTGAATATAATTTTAAAACTTTTGATTGATCCAGTCAAACCCTCATGTAATTGAAGATAATAAATACGAAGGGGTTTTATTATTCATCGTCTGCGCAAGTTGTATCCCAAAATAAGTTTCTTGGAACAGGTTTCTTTGAGGGAATAATTTCAATGGGATATATTTCACACAAATATAAATATTCTATGAGTCGATCTTTTCAGCTTTTGAAAACATTGTTCGATTACTGCGGGTCTTGTTTTCTGGAAACCCGCTTTTACTGTGTTGAAGATCTGAGGGCACTTCAAACGTAAATTTCAGCATCTTATTTACCTCTATCCATATTAAATAACTCCAACAAAATCTACTTTATTGACAGAAAGATGTCTTATTATATTATTCTTAAGTTCATGTCTTTCGATTTATTTATAATCATAATCTTGAACGTCATTTATTATTCGCTAAAATTAACAATTAATGAACAAATATGTTTATTTCAGATTCCATAAATAGTTTTGCTAGCAATTAATTAAATAATTAGACATGAATTTTCGTTTATTTTAAGTTCATATAACCAGAGGCGCGTAATTGTAGAGAAACTGTGAAACTTAAAACGCAATCACTAAAGGTAAGTGGTTCCAAATCGAAGTCCTTTGAACAAGTTTTCGGAATGTTTCCTCCTTGACCTATTATCTTGCTTAAGCGAGCCAGCACTGGAAACCTTGCTAATTGTTTCTAATTCACGGAGTTGGTAACTACTTCTCTACCTCCAGCAGGAACGGTAAAAATAGCATTCATTCAGAGTATTATAGACAACAAGGTTATCCATCCATTGTATGTTTTTCAATTTAAATTTTATTTGCAGTCTGTGCATTTTCTGTGAGATCTAGTTAATATTAGCCTTTATACTATTTATAATAGGTTGTTAGTAGGATAGAGAGAACTTATATAAACGTATAGAGCGCTTTAAATAAAAATTAGATAATATATGTTCATATTCTTACTGAGTTATCTAAATTTGGCAAAGTAAATGGGTTAAAATAACAATTATTGTAACGCAAATGTTCACAAAGAATCCTTTCATCTAACCTTATTTCTTATTCAGAAATGGGTGTTTGTTATAAACATATAAATCCGAAATGATAATCTTAACAGAAACTTAACTGCATATTTATTTGTGGAAATTTAACAGCCGCTATCGCTCCCATGCGTCCACACACGACCGCAGATGCAACTGACGAAATTGGCATCACGAAATTCAAAATTTATTTCGGCCACGAACAGTATTCATATTTACATTTTTTAAACGAGAAGGTAAGCTAATTTTTTAAACTGAAATTTTCTGAATAGTAAAGAATTGATAACAAACAAACAATACAAATAAGATAACGTTCGTACCAGAATTGTCCAAGCGAAATCAAATCTCTGCAGTCATCCAAAATCCTCAGATCCCATAATCCCACCTAGATCCCACATACCCTATGTGGTTGACAATACAATTAAATACCCTATGTCGCTAATGACCGGAAACCTTTGGGACACGTCTTCTCTTTTCTTTTTCTATTACATAAAAATAATAGCCTTTACAATGTCGTTTATTGTAAAGGATTTGTGATTGTACAACGGCTATAAAAAACAGTGTCGCACCGCAAAAGTAATAACTATACGTTCTACTAAAGTTCTACTAAACTAGAGTTAATGGTCATTTCCTTTTCTTATAATTTATTAGTCCCATATTAACGAAACATTTCTTATACTTAAATGCCAAGCGGATCCCTTATAAAATAAGTACATTAATATAATTACATAGGGGAAGATTTGATTGTTTATCACTTTGAAAGTTTATAACAGAACTACTTTACTATAATAAGATGTGAGAATTATTACTGACCGACAAAGGTAACATATGTACTTATTTATTTTAATTTATATGAAATAATACACCTCTTTTTCAGATCCATACTTTAAAGATAATAATCTTGTTCTTATAATAACTCAAACAATAACTAATTTAAAGACAGAGAGCTTTATGAAATCAATAACAAATACCCAAATAATCGGCAAATTTAGAAAATTGAATACTAGAATGTAATTTATGAGAGTTGACGAACCAATTTATAACATTACGATTAAGTTTTTATTAACATTATGCACCACATTATACTGCTGAGTTAATGTAAAGTAATATAGTAACTCTCATTAGCTGTTATTATTATCTACGAACTAATCTAGAGTACCTGGTATAATAATGAGCTTTAGGTGCCCTATAAATAATACCATTCAGCCACTTAAAAGTGCTATCTTCAATATTAAAAATAGATTGTCATATTTTTTTATTTTATTCTTATCGTTACATCGTTAGTTATTTGATACTAGCTGCGCTCCGCGGTTTCACCCGCGTGGCTTTGCTCCTGTTGGTCTTAACGTGATGATATAGCATTCGATGAATGGGCTATCAAACACCGAAAGAATTTTCCAAATTGGACCAGTAGTTCCTGAGATTAGCGCGTTCAAACAAACTCTTCAGCTTTATAATATTAGTAGATATAGATGCTACAAAGCTTAAAAACATATTGATGGCGTAGTATTATATTTTAATATTTTCATTATTTAATTAATGAACACACTAACAAAAGTCCATAATTGTTTATGGGTAAACTTATTATTTTTGCATATTAATATCATAACTCGAAAAACCATTGCAAAATTAGTGATTATTTTTAATAAATTTCAACGATATGCATTATCATATAAATGGCTTCGTTTAAGTTGTGTTTGATGATTCAAACGTGATTGCTTTATTATTTTGTCGTTCAATTTTCCTGCTCATATTCAATTATTATTCGTAAATATACATTTTTTCTTCAACACGTGATTGCAAAAATGTATGAATCAGATGTTTTCGAATTTTCTTTTTGTACAGTTTCTGTACGTCACGGTAAAATGAAAAAGTTTTCCTTTTTTGGGCTCAAAATATGCCAACGCTACCGCTGCCTTTACACCCACTATCTCATTTTAGCAGAAATTACACTTAAAGCAATCACAAAACAAAATCATACATCAGGTTCATTTATTTCATTGATCATCTGAAGGAATTCAAAGAAAAACTTATTATCGTTTGCTCAGCTACAATCCTACAACTTGCTTCATCAAAGTTCTATTTTGAGGATAAATACATAAGTTCTCGTTGGTAATGTTGGTTTCTAAGGCAAGTTTATTTAATAGATTGTATAAGATACTGACTATTTGTTCGATGTCTGTGTTACCAGTTAAAGGAAATACTAATACTGAAATGCTCTGAGGGAGTCAGTGCTAAACTTTAAACTAGGTTCGTTAATTATTGAGTATAGCATTCACAACATAGCGTTCGTGTTAAATTGTCAAGATATTCATTCTTATAACACGTACCTATTTTATAAAATAAATGAAGCTTATTATCTAAAGCACAATTAACTTACTGCAATATCAAGTACCTAAGATTTTTTTTGAAATAACTAGATAATAAATATAAATTGTGTTAAAGATTTTCAAAAATCAATAGACGTCCTTAACCAGAACAATGTTTTTTTTTTCATAGAAATTAAGTTGTGTTTGTACTAACCATAAAGTTTCGTACTTTAGCTTCGTAATAATTATACCAGTGTAAAAATATGAAAACGTAGATATTATTTATCAACACAGGGCCCATAGAGATTAAAGTAGTAACAATGCACCGACATCACGTTTACGACAAAAATCGATTTTTAGATGAAACTGCATTGAATGTGAGCCAACCTCATCTTGAGATGAAAACAACGCTTATAACTCGCTTTTAAAACTACGAGATTTGTAAAAAATATTCTTATTCCGTAATCAAAATTTGAATGTATGCAATTTTAATCAAGTTTTCATTGTTTCGACTTAACATGTAATCAGGTGCCGTTTTTAATATGAAAAATGTATTAAAAAACAATTTATTCGAGATATAATAAGTTGAATAGTATGAAATGTTCGATTCCGGTGATAAACAATCTTTTTTCATTCCCAAAAAGGAAGCTCTCTCAATTTGGAAGAGTTTAAAGAGCCTCAAGGCATTTTTGAATGATGCTGAAAGTAACGTTGTACCTACAATTTTTATGCAAATTTTCATGAATATTTATTTTCATATCATATATAAGCTCTCGTATGTAAAGTCGAAGGAACAAGACGTCACAATGAGCTAATATCAAATAAATTTATATACGTGTTAAATAGAGCAAAATAAACATTGCAATAATATTTTGGCCGTCCGGGTCCATAAATACAAACATGTCATTTTCCGAGATAAATATTTGTTAAACGTAAATAGATGAAATAAACATAATAATATGATATTATTAAAAAAGAAATTTTTAAATGCATGCATATGGTAAATGGTAAAAATATGCTATGTCGATTTAAAAGTGCTCCTAGAAGGAGTCTAATTGAATAAATAAATGTTTGAGTTATGACCGAAAGGTTTATTTAAAATAAGTTTAGTTTAAATTTATAAAATTAGCACTGTATCAAAATAGAATTTATAATATTATTAGCTCAAGATTATTCAGCGATGCTCAGGTGATGGAAAGGTGTACTACATCTGCATAAGTTTACGCCATTAGCTAAAATTGTTTATGTTCGCTGCAAATAGTTTGAAGCAAGACTTTAAATACTGTAGATACTAGGATGTATAAAGGTACTAGCTTTCCGCCCGCGGCTTCGCTCGCATTTTCAAAGATAAACCCAGTTTCAAAGATAGTTCCCGTTCCCGTGGGATTTCCGGGATAAAACCTATCCTATGTGTTAATCCAAGTTACCCTCTATATGTGTGCTAAAATTCATTGTAATCGGTTCAGTAGTTTTTGCGTGAAAGAGTAACAAACATCCATACAAACTTTCACATTTATAATATTAATAGGATCTATTCGATATTCATATTAATAAATCACTAAATTTAAATCTTGTGATCCAATCAAACGTAA
Organism: Colias eurytheme; assembly: GCA_907164685.1. Lineage (NCBI taxonomy): Eukaryota > Metazoa > Arthropoda > Insecta > Lepidoptera > Pieridae > Colias > Colias eurytheme. The sequence goes on along the minus strand of CAJQZN010043542.1, from coordinate 4,026 downwards.
CTAAAAAACGTTAAGGAGTGATTTTTGACTAAAATTCGACTGAGCTTATTTGTTTCCACATGCTGTAAGTAGGCGTATGGTAGTGCGTAGACACTGTAGCTATTTAAAACAAAAACTTTTCAAATAGCTTTCTTAATAAAATACATTTTTCAAAATAAATGAAAAATACATTAAAGGGATTTAAAACATTCATTATAGGTATTATTCATACTGAATTATTTCCATTTTTCAGCGACCGCACCAAGACGTTTCAATCTTATATAAAAAAATGAATCGCAAAATGTGTTGGTAAGCGCATAACTCGAGAACGGCTGAACCGATTTTGATAATTCTTTTTTTATTGAATTAAACGTAAACATGTTCCACGGGCGAAGCCGGGGCGGACCGCTAGTTTTTAATAAGGCTATATTCTCATAAAATTATACACTAGAATATAAAATATAAAGTTATTTTTAAGAGACGTATATTATCTATTTTTATCAACATTTTTACATTAGCAAACATCGATGCAGCAGATAAAATCCTTCGCCTCAGTTGTTTAATCCGCAATAACGACACCGATTTCTCTGGAGGGACGTGAAACTAGAATACTTCCGTCAACTGATTATATTAGGCTTAGCTTTTCAGCTTGTGTATCTTTATAGGTTTTACTTTGTGGTTTAGTTGTTCTGTATTGGATTTTGTTGTATGAATTTCATTTGTACTATGTGAAGGTGTCATTGTAGGCGTATCTAACAATGCTAATCTATACTAATAAGTAATAATATGACGCTCTTCAGGTTGTTTTTTTTAACAGATCTCAAAAATCTTTTCACTGTTGAATATTTCGTCGTCTCTGTAATTAAAATGTAATCACTCAAATTTATTTTTCTCGTTTTTCTTTAGTACACTTTGACTTTGTTATATTTTTAATTTTATGTAAGTTTAGCAAATCTCTACACTTCTGATATTATGAATATAAGCTAAAAAGTAAAAACTGAAGGTAACCAATGAAGAAAGATCCAATGATAAAAAAGAAATATTAATAAAATGTGATTGATCTATAAAAAATAAAGATTCAATCCGAACATACTGGGTAGTAGGTACTAAAGTTAGATATAACGAACGAAATATCATCTTCATAACAAAAATGAATCGCCAAATGGGTTGCTAAGCAAAATCGCAAATGGTTATCGAAACTCGAGAACGGCTCGACGAATTCGGGAATATTTTTACGTTTTTGTACTGGGAATGTTCTTACGGAGAGAAATCACGTAAAAGGGGCAATAGAGCCTGAACCACAGCTTCTAGGGCAGCTAGTTTGGCATATATAATTTAATCGCTAATTGATTTGTAACTTTTATACCAAATACTTTAAAAGATTTTTCTTTGCAAAGAACGTTAGCGTTAACGTAAAAAGACTTTTCTTAAATAAAAAAAATAAATAAGGAACAGAGTACCTAATATTTCATTATAAAACAATGCTTGTTAAATTTTATTAAGTACCATTAAATTTATTGTTTAAAAAAAATTGTTACACAACAGTGTTCCTAACAAAGTACCTTTATTAATAATGTTTCTAATATTTATATTATAGGTCTGTACATTTTATCAACTGCAAAATATTAAAAATTATTCAAACAACCCGCCTACATCTGAAAGAAAACAAACAAATATACACAAAAGTTGAAACGATAAGTTGTACGTACCTTTTCTCAAATTCGAATAAAATATTCACAACTACCAGGAATTGAAACATGAATTAAATTATGATCACTTTAATATTCTAGAGTTATTAACCAATTTTTTATGGAGCCGAGACGGGAAGGCATGGGAGCGACCTGCTTCGACCGAACCACGCTTTCGACTGGAATAGTTAAGCGTTTCTAAGGGACTCACAGTCTGTCACCATTGAAAACATACATTAGCCATGACAATGACCACAACGCTACCAATTACCACGTCACACATGATAATTTTATATATACGTTTATTTCACGTACGAATAAACACAATACAGAATGTGCCTCGGTGACATCAAGTGTTTACAATATATTCAAGTTGACTACTGTGTAGTGAGTGATCTGATTTACTTTGGCGTCTACCGAAATTTATTGAACATTGACTTTGATAAATTGACATAAATTCTTAACACCACTGATTTAGTTGAGAATTGTAAATTGTAACTTAGCCTTAAAACGGGCAACTGTAAACAAAAATAGTCTAATCACAGATCTTCGTCTGCTCTCAAAAATAATATTGTTTCCCAGTTTTCACCTATTTCTTTGCTATGTATCTTCTCTCATTGGTTGTAGCGTCACGTTATAGAGCTTTTCTCGATGAATGGAATAATAACACAAACACAATTATTCAATCTGTACCGGTAGCTCCTGAGATTAGTACGTTTAAACGAATAATGATGAATTAATCAATCAAACAAAATGTTGTGCGTGCTTAGAGTATAAATAGTCAGTATCAATAGTAAAATTCTTATGTCTAATAAGGTTGGCGAGACTATTATGCAGAAAATGTAAAAATAACCCCAAATTTACCAACAAGACTATAATCGATAGTTGATTCGAACTTCCTAATTCGGTTATTTTCACGCGCACTCAATGCCAAAACTTTATCGGGTCGTAAAATTCAGAAGCCACTTTTATGAAAGAATACCACCGCTTCGCTAAAATATTACGTAACGAGATTATGGTATATTATTATGACTTTATGGAACTTTATGAATTATGTTATCAGTATTTGCCCAGTGCGCTCTACATTTCATCAACCCTTCCGGTATAAAATTGCTGGCGATTTATTTTTAGACCTAACAGATTTTTCACAACTAGACATTTATTAGCTTTATGTTTACTTCCCACTGTTCTCTTTTGTTTTTGTTTAAACTAGTACCAATATAGTTTTTGCTGTCGAATTGTAGGTAATTAAATATCCGCAATGCTCTTTTTATAGTAATGTTTTTTTTTTCCTTCACATATTTGACCGAAATTATTTGATTATAAAGAACAAATGACGACAAAGAAGATTTTAATATAAATTGAAGCTACTAACCGTTAAGGTTATTGCTCACATATTAAATTGGCGCCGTATCAGCGTAGAACTGCATCGCATGCCAAGTCTTGGATTTTCCGATATGACACCCTTTATCTTAGTTTAGTAAGACATTTATCAGTCTTATAAATTTACTTAACAATCTATGCAGTATTCATGATTATTATGGTAATGTTTCATAATTAATATGATCATCATCATAACTCATATGGGGTAAATGAAGTAATTACGGTAATGTGTTTCAATACACAGATTCGGGTTTTCTCCGCTTATGCTCATATATGAGAGCTTACGTGACTGCGAAAATGACAAATTAAATTCATCGCGCTGGTGTCATGAATATCGAGTAAAGTTACAGTAGTATTTTCGCATGTATTCAATAATTATTTTACTTAGAAAATAAATGCAAACACGTCATTGCAACAGCAATTTTTTGTTTATTATCTCAAAAACGAAATCACCACTTGATGTTTTTATTTTAACTTTAACAATCCCGATCTCTATTCGATTAAAACTTTTGTCAGAATAGATAATGCTGAAAAAGTAAAAATTTCAAATAAGGGTTTTAATAATAATTCAATATGACATAACTTAATAATAAATGTTAGGTATGTCATTTTCACCTGAAGTTTAATATTTGCGTTCAAGCCACCCAAATCTTCATCCTTCCTCAAGGGAATAATAACCCATCCACCCATGAGAAGCCGCATAATAATGATTATCATAACATTTTCGTTAACCCATAACATTAACAATTTTGCGCATGAATTTCAATTTTCTGTTTTTTCTCCAAGGATTACTCAGTAGGTAAATGTTTTACAAAAACATTGTTCTTGTTGTTTTTAAAGGAAGCAACGTATAATTATATCCTAAAATAATACGTATTTTCGGAATATTATTTATGCATAATATAGCGAAAAAAAAATTGGAAGTCCATTAAAGATTTCCAAGATGAATATTTGATTCACGACTGAAAAAATGATT
>CAJQZN010043541.1:0-12309 GCA_907164685.1 Colias eurytheme | reverse complement strand
CACACACACACACACCACACAAATAGAAATACATACATACACACACAAACGAACGAACACATGCACGCACGGACGCAAACGTACGGACGCACGCAAACAAACGCACGCACGCACGCAAATAATACGCCATCCACACGTCTGCCGAACAACGTGACAAACAACGAACACATAGGGACAGCACTATACGAAGAAAATAAATGTACTTATTTCCTTCTCGCTTCTCTGTATGGCGCCGTCCCTATGTGTTCGTTGTTTGTCACGTTGTTCGGCAGACGTGTGGATGACCTATAAAGCACTCACGCAAACGCATGCACAAACAATGCAGCCAGAGCCGCATAGACACATGCACAAGGAACATAGAGATATAGACAGACACAAAAACGTGTGCAAAGTAAGGCATGCAAACATATACCGCTCATATGACGTCATTGACAAATTGAAACAAACACGCACACTTTACACGAACGCACTCGCTAAAATCATCTAAATAGACACGTAAAGATGTAATCACACTTGCACGCAAAACCCACAAACACGTATATACATATTATAATGTTTTTTTTGTTCCAGATTGGGCATTCAAATTTTAAAAGCAATAGATTCAATACATTCGGTGGGATTCCTGCATCGAGATATAAAACCTGTGAGTATAATTATGGTGTATATAAAAAAATGTTTAAGTAAAATCTTATTTATATAACACGAAATATTGTGATATCGTTATTCCAAATTTAACATTTTAAATTCGACATTTTAAATTATTTTTTTGAAGTTCGACATTCCAAATTAGACATTCGAAATTATTTATCCGAAGTTTGACATTCAAAAATTTTTATTCCAAATTTAACTGGTTAATGGTAAAACTACGTTGTGACGATTCAAACAGCTTCTAGAAGAAATCTAATTGAATAAATAAATGTTTGAATTGGACATTATAAATTATTTACTCGACGTTTAACATTTGACATTCGAAATTTGGCATTCAAAGATTGTGATGAAATTGAATATTCGAAATTCGACATTGGAAATTCTTAGTTCGGAATTTGACATTCGAAATTCGACATTCGAGGTTCGAAATTTCACATTCGATAGAAATTCTTAATTCGAAGTTAGACATTCGAAATTTTACATTCAAAATCTTTTTCGACAATCGATATTCGATTTTCTTTTCTTCAAAAATCTTTATTCGAATTCGAAATTCTTTATTCAATATTCGACATTGTACATTCGAAATTCATTATTTGAAGTTTGATAATCGATATTCGCTATCAAATCTCTTTATTCCAAGTTCGTTTTTCAAAATTTGAAATTATTTGTTCGAAATTCTACATTCTTTATTTGAAATGCTTTATTCGAATCTTCAATTCCTAGAGTAACTTCAGCATCGGCCGTCACCCATCCAACTGCCGGCGCGTGTACATGCTGGACTTCGGGCTCGCGCGCCAGTACACCACCAGCACGGGGGCCGTGCGCCCGCCGCGAGCTGCCGCTGGGTTCAGAGGTGCGTACAGACAGACTGACGAACATATGTGTGTGTATGTACACACACACTGGACTTCGTGTCGAATTGTTGTGTGTCAAATACAAACACATACGAAAAGATGAATAAAAAAGGCATTTTACAAAAAATTTCTTGATCGAACTATCTAGAAAAAAAAACTGTTTATCCATTATATCCTGACGAATATGACGAAATGATGCAAGAGAATTAAAACCGGCCAAGTGCGAGTCGGGCTCGCGCACAAAGGGTTCCGTAGCAGCAAATATAATAAATTACAGTTAAATCAACCTATCTCAAAAACTATAAGAGATACTTTGATCAAACCAAAAATCGTTGAAAGAGTTAATTAGCATGCATCACCTCTATTTTTTTTAGAATTTTATACCCCGTAGTTATAAAAATAGAGGGGGGGGGACATACTTTTTACGACTTTGAGAGCTGATATCTCAAAAACCGTTCACTTTAAGAAAAATGTTTTTTAGAAAACTTTATATCATTTTAAAAGACCTTTCCATTGATACCCCACACGGGTATGTACATCGAAAAAAAAAATTTCATCCTTCAGTTACATGTATGGGGGGCCCCACCCCCAATTCTTTTTTTTACTATTTAGTGTCATATTTTTGTAGCGGTTCATACAACACATATTCCCATCAAATTTCATCACTGTAGTATTTATAGTTTCCGAGTAAATCGGCTGTGACAGACGGACAGACGGACAGACGGACAGACGGACATGACGAAACTATAAGGGTTCCGTTTTTGCCATTTTGGCTACGGAACCCTAAAAATGATGAAAAAGAAGACAAAAAATACGAAAAGGATAGAAATTTATAGTGTTCAAATTTCAAAATAATATAAAAAAGGCATGATATAAATTTCTCTTCAATAATTCCAGGCACAGTCCGCTACGCGTCAATAAACGCCCACAAAAACAAGGAAATGGGAAGACATGATGATCTGTGGTCCTTGTTCTACATGCTCGTCGAGTTTGTGAACGGACAGCTGCCGTGGAGGAAGATAAAGGATAAGGAACAGGTTTGTGGAGATCAGTTTTTTGTTCTAGATTTTTATAATATAGATATTGAATATTTGCAACAAGTTTGTAATATTGTAAAACTTAAAAAAAAAATAAAAGTTTATCCCTCATAGTCTAGTTATGACTATTTGGTATTGTTTGCTATAAATGTGTTTTCACTTGCCTTGGGCACTATTAAATACGTGGTTATTGTATATAAGAATTCTAATTATTTATGTTATGATTTTTGTGGAAAAATAGATTATTCGAATGCTTATTAACTCCTTTTCTATCGGAATCCGGCTCGAAGGACCATTATTACAGAATCCGCAATGTAATGTGTGTAATAAAAATTTGTCACTTGCATGCTGTATTGAACTATTTTCGACGATTAAGTTAGCTAAAAAGTGCGTGTATGCCGAGCACACGGGTCAGAAGTCAAACTTCTTTGGCAAATTTCAAAGATACCAAACTCGTTGCCTTACTGACGATATTGTCATGACGTGACCTTGAAATTTTACTCAAAGTACCCACTTCAATAAAAAGTATATTTATATACATACTGCTCTGTTTTCTAAACTAGGTTATTTGCTATTCATTGCTGAAAATTTGAAATTTCCCTTCCTTAAGATATTATTTAATAAATGGTTATTGCATGCATGAAATAACATTAATTTTGTGAATGTGAAAGAATATGGGTGCAATTCGGATTGCTTTTCATTATTGATTTTTTAAAGAAACCGTTTCGAAGGACCATTTGTACAGAATCCGCAATTTGCTTGAGTCGTGTTAACAGTGTTTGATGACACGTTTTTGTTCGATGTTTTGCATTATAAGAAAAATTGCGTCACTTTCGCGTTGTATTGAATTATTTTCGACCGTTGCGTTAATTAAATATAAGTTTGTGTGATTAAAAAAAAAACAATTATTTTAATGAAACTTTTTTTACCTTATAGGATGTTAGTTGATCTTTTGAAATAACAATAAATTAATGAATAATCGCAATATAACATATAATAACTAACTGTCTGATCCGTTTAAGCCAGAGAAGGAATTTGTTAAATGGTCCTTCGAGCCGGATTATTTTCAAGTGTTTATGTTAATTATGGTAGTAGTGTTTATTTTTGTCAATGCCTATTTGGTACATTGTTTAAACAGACTTCATAACACGCCGAGCGCAAGGTTAGAAAGAAAACACAGCGCTAGGTGGGTGTGACATACCCAGATAGTAATTACGTATTTTTAAAGGAATTTTAATTTAAATACTTATTTCCGCGAATGCCAAACCGATATTAACTTCTTTGTGAACTAATTAATGTAAAGAATTAGTTAAAAAAGTTATGACTGATATTTATTTATGAATATACATTGCGGAGTCTGTGACAAGGAAGAATTAGTCACGTTTAACTATTGTGACGCGAAAAATTAGTGTTGTGTAATTTAACTTATTTCCATTTAAATATTTGCACACCCAGATAGTGGGTAGAATGTATTAGCGCCTTAACATTGTAATAACACCTTTTTTTGTAACTACATTCTTGTAAATAAATGTAATTTGAATTTGAATAAAAAAAAATTAACAATGCGAACATACATTTATTATTGAAGGCAAGTGTTTGTCACTTCTTGTCAAAATTCGATCGAGTCGGTTGTCGTATATTCGTAGGTCTGGGTGTATCACACCCAACCTTACGCTCGCCGGGTTAAAATTGTCATTTGTTGTTATTATGTTACAATAACGTGTCGCATTCTTTCTATCAGCTATATCACATCTATTTTGCCGCGGGTCAATCCCGTACACTTTTGGTAATACGTAACGGTGGTTATTGCGCGTGCAGGTCGGGCTCATGAAAGAGAAGTACGACCACCGTCTCTTACTCAAGCACCTGCCGTCCGAGCTGCGGCAGTTCCTCGAGCACGTGCAGGCGCTGGAGTACGCGGACGCGCCGGACTACGCGCTGCTCGGCGCGCTGCTCGAGCGCTGCTGCCGGCGGCGCGGCGTGCGGGACGCCGACCCGTACGACTGGGAGAAGGACGCACCGGTGGGTCGCACACACCAGCACACACACACCCGCACGTACACACACACACACGCGCACGCACACACACACACACAACAAACAAAAACAATTAAACGCAAAAACTCATGTCGAAATTCTTCACCATACGACTCTACATGTAACAACACTCGCCCTCATACACTACAGCACACAAAACACGTCAGAACACGCTACAAGACGTCATCATACGATAAAACACGTTAATTGACTCAATCACACGCTATCACAGCCCACAAAGTTAGAACATTGCATTGGCATTGAAATTCTTCAGTGACATTAATTTATTTATACATTCCCGTGGGATTTCCGGGATAAACCGTATCCTATGTGTTAATCCAAGTTACTCTCTATATGTGTGCTAAATTTCATTGTAATCGGTTCAGTAGTATTTGCGGGAAAGAGTAACAAACACATTTACACACACACATCCTCGCAAACTTTCGCATTTATAATATTAGTAGGATATAAACATATAAGTGCTAAGTGTGTTTCACAAAAGCCTATTTACAAACATTGAAATATACATAATATGGAGACGACACCGCCTACATCACATATGTTCCGCTCAACATACGCCATATTATGGCTTAACTGCACTCAGTCGCTTTAGTGCGATGGTCGCGTTCATGTCTTGTTTGTTTTAAAGCAAAAAACCAAGAAACTCATCAAATATGCCCTCGAGTGTGTTGCGATATTGCACTTATAATTCAAGTAATGCGGCAAAGTGCAAAGAAATAACTTTTCATCGGTAATTAATTAGATAATCATTGTTAAAACTTGGTTCGAGCAAAATTTTTGGCGGGCGCCATTTTGCGTCATTTGTCATAGACTAAAAATTTAACAAACTGCATTGGGTATGAAAGATCTTTAGATAGTAATATTAGATGACGTAAATTTTTTTAGTGGAAAAAAATAATTTTACACATTTAAAAAATATTGTACTGTGGATATTATTTGAAAAAAAGTTAAATCATGAAAGATGAAAATAAATTACCTTTGTATCAATTTTTTTTGTTCCATTGATTGTTCTTAATTGATAAGTAATAAGCAAAATATTTACAAAGTTTCGCCTCTATAGCGGTGAGTCGATGACATCGCTTAATCTATGACTCACAAGCCGCCCCGCGCCGCCGCGCTTGCAGCACAGATTTTGTTCGCGGTGTCTCCTCTATACGTAGTAATAATAGCTCAATGTTTACAAACAAGAAAATTCCTATTAAAACTATAGCCCATATATTTGTATAACTGTTATTCTGTGTGCAGAGTTTGCCGGCGTCCCGCACGCGTGTGGCGCTGCAACCGGCGCCCGAGCCCGCGCAGCCCGACGTGCCTGAAGTCGTGAGTTATATTTATATATGTTACAGTCGAAACCCTGAACCAGTCAATAACCTTAATGACCGGTAAAGTTAGTCAATAAAGTTATTGACTAAGGGCGTCGGTCAATATCCTTATTGACTGATTTTATCTGACATGTAATGTGTGTAACATATACAATACTATTTATATACTAGTAAAAAGAGTGTGCGCTGAGCACACGTGTCAGAAGTGAAACTTCTTTGAATATTCAAAGATAACGTATTGTCGTTAACATGACGTGGTATTGTTATGACGTGACCTTGCGAGTTTACTTTCAACGCGCCTAAGGAAGTTTCACTTCAACAAGTTTTGTGTGATTTTGTGAAACCACGACGAAACACTTTATGAACATTTAACAATATTCCATTAATATATAATTATGTTATATACGTATAACAATAATTGCTTTTAGCCCGACTCCGCGGCCGACCGTCGCGCGACATGCAATATTTAGACGAAAAAGTTTGAGATGATACAGTAAAAGTTTCACTTTACAGTTAAATTTACGGTTAACTGTCAACTTTAGTTTAAAGTTACTTTTTTGTATATTTACATACAGTGGTGGACGTTTAATTAGAAACACGTAACACGATGAAGTAGTCATCAAATTTATTTACTTTTGTGTATTAACTTATTAGAGATTAAGCACTATTTCATATGTAATAGAACACCCGTAAATCTAGTTTTATAAGAAATTGCTTAATTTTAATCAAACGTTAGCTTAAATTGATAAAATTTATTGTAAATACATAAATGTTAAATGAATTTGATGACTACTTCATCGAGTTACGTGTTTCTAATTAAACGTCCACCACTGTATATATTTCGTTTATTTATTTCCAACAGCAAGCCCGTCGCCGTCTGGAGGCGGAGACAGTAGCGGCGACGGAGACGCACAGCCACGTGCTCGCCGAGCGCAGACACGCGCAGATTAACGGATATGTGAGTTTGTTTGCTTGTTTACGGTCAAAGTATTATTATTTATTTATTTAAACACACTCTGTGCACACTGCAGCTGTCAATTGTAACTAATTATACACAATTTTACATTAATTAAAACATAATATGTTGCGGTAAAATGCACACAGCGTAGTTGAGAGAAAAAATAAAATAAAAATTACATTATACCATTGAGATATACAGGGTGTAATCGTTAAGTGTGCACAGGCGATTTTTCCGTAAGTATTACAGATAACAAAAAACTTTAAACTGATATCGAAAGTACTTAACCTAATGAGTAATATGGCCGTAATAAATTTTTAAAAATAAATCGAGAAATATCAAAAAAATTATCTTTAAATGTATGGGACATTAAGTATGAAATATGAATATCCCATATACATCACTACATAGTATAAAACAAAGTCGCTTTCTCTGTCCCTATGTCCCTATGTCCCTATGTCCCTTTGTACGCTTAAATCTTTGAAACTACGCAACGGATTTTGATGCGGTTTTTTTTAATAGATAGAGTGATTCAAGAGGAAGGTTTATATGTATAATAACATCCATTAAATAGTGGAGAAGTACTGTTATTTTTGAGGTTTCTAATGTGATGTCGTAAAAAATTACATTTTTTCCGCTTACATTGCAAACGCAGGCTGAACCCTACGAGTTTTATACTTTTATCAAAATAATGTACTAAGTATTGTACACATTGAAAAGGTCTACAGAAAATTCCGTGATGGCATATGTCTATCTCTTATGGATAACCCACAATAACTTTTTTTTGTCATTTACTTTTTACGACAAATAATGGCTAATTTTCGAAGCGATTTTAACCAATACAGCATTAATCCTTAACCAATTAAATACCTTGAATACATTGTTCATTTAATATATAGATCTATATGGCCCTCACCGTATGATTTAAGTGAATATTTTCGAAGATATTACAGATTTGAAAATTGCGGGATGTAGCGTTTGCGGCGGTACCGGCCGCGGCCGGCCGCCCGGCTATAGGATATTTTATACCCGTGCGAAGCCGGAGCGGGCCGCTATTGCCTGGAAAATCCCCGGAAAATGCATGGGAAATGCCCGGGAAAATTCACGTAAAATATCCGGAAAATGCCTGAACATGTCCGGGAAAAGTGTGGAAAATCCCTGGAAAATGCCTGGGAAATTCCCGGAAAATAACCGGTAATGCCCGGATAGTATCCGGAAAATGCGTGAAAATGTCCGGGACAAGCGTGGAAAATGCCTGGAAAATCCCCGGAAAATGCCTGTAAAATATCCGGAAAATCACCGGGAAATGCTCGGGAAAATTCCCGGAAATATCCGGAAAATGCGTGAACATGTCCGGGAAAAGCGTGGAAAATGCCTGGAAAATCCCCGGAAAATTCTAGGGATATGTCTGGGAAATGCCTGGAAAATATCCGGAAAATGCCTGGGAAATTCTTGGAAAATTCCCGGAAATTTCCTGGGAAATGCCTGGAAAATCCCCGGAAAATGCGTGAAAATGACCGGAAAATGCGTGGAAAATGTCTGGAAAATCCCCGGAAAATGTCAGGGAAATGTTCGGAAAATGCCTGGGAAATAGCGTGGAAAATGCCTGGAAAATCCCCGGAAAATGTCCGGGAAATGCTCGAAAAATGCCCGGAATAATTCCCGGAAAATATCCGGAAAATGTCCGTAAAAAGCGTGGAAAATGCCACTTCAAATTTGCGAACTACATAATTAAAGCAGAAAACCATAAAAAGAAAAAGAAAGCTAAAATCTTTCATATTAAATGTATATGGGATATTCATATTTCATACTTAATGTATGGGAGGGTAATTTTTTTGATATTTCTCGATTTATTTTTAAAAATTTATCGACTTTTCCTGTAACCCTGTATACAATACGTCATTAAATTGATAAATATCGTTCAAAATTCATTATAGTTTTATCAAAAATAAAATAATTACAAAAAACATAACTTACAAGTGGAAATTTTCTTAAATAACATCCATAAATTTATGAATAATGAACCAAAAATGTTTGAAGTACATAAAATAGCTATTTAAATTATTATTTTTCAAACAATAATGATTTATTTTCAAAACAATATATTTCCACAGCAATCGACAACAACAGAGAAGCAGGAGAAAGAGAAAGAGCCGGAACAGAGGACTACACCCGCGCCATCGCCTGATAGACATGCTAAGGTAATATTATTTTTTCAACTACCCGCATTTTATATTAATTATTGTATATCGAATTTTTATTGCTTAATCTACCCGCATTTTAAAATAATTATATAGAATATTTATTTCTTGAACTACCCGCATTGTAAAACAAATATTGTAACTGCAATTTTTAATTTATTTTTTCTTGGAATTTGTGCCACGTATAAAGCCGGGGTGGCGGTCCACGCGTTTATTTATTTAATAAATGTGTCCACACGCACACATTTATTAAATAAATAAAAAAATGTGTGCGCGTACTAGTGTACACACGTAAGAAGTGAAACTTCTTTGTGACCTTATTTTTCAAAAAATAATTTACTATAATATGCAACATTACAGAAATACGTCGAATCACGCGTGGTAGGGATAAGAAAAAGATGGCGCGTAACGGAAAAATGTCACGCGTAACGAAAAAATGTTACACTAAATTTTTTTCCAACCCCGATAAAGAAGTTTCACTTCAATAATAATTGTGTGTATGTTAGCAGGAAACGAGTACCTCAGCATTGGGCAGCAACACGGCAACGAGACCGGAACGACAGAGCGTGCCGCCCTGCAAGCCCAGACCTAACGCTGGTGAGGTTTTGTTATTTTGTTTATCTATACTAATCCGTACTATAATATTATAAATGCGAAAGTAACTCTGTCTGTCTGTCTGTTACTCAATCACGCCTAGACTACTGAATCAATTTGCATGAAATTTGGTATGGAGATATTTTGATACCCGAGAAAGGCGGGCGAAGCCGGGCGGAGCCGGGGCGGACGGCGAGACGGTGGAGCGGAAAATAAAATTATTGACATTATTCAGTTATATAAAGCGTGTCTGTATTGAAACTGAAAAATTGTTTAACTGTTAAAAAGCTACATTATTCCCCAGTATTTACTTGAACAATTTTAATTATTAGGAACTACTGATCCGATTTCAAGAAATTATTTCGGTGTTAGATAGCCCATTTATCGAATAAGGCTATGGCCGAACAGGAGCGAAGCACTGCGGGTAAAACCGCACAGCACAGCTAGTAAATACTTATGTTATAAATGCGAAAGTTTGCGAGGATGGATGGATTTCATGCAAATACCACTGAATCGATTCAATGAAATTTGGTATGTAAGTAGGTGAAGACCCAGAATAAGATATAGGATATACTGTCTAATAACTTTATAGTAAAAATAAATGTCCAACTGTAAAACAATTTTCCTAGTACATATTATTATCTTAAAAATTTTACTCCCTATTTTAATGAGTGTAAGACATTCAAATAAATTAAAATTCACTCAAAATTGATAGTAAAAATGTAAATTACATCTTTTCACTTTAATTGTATCTCTTTACCGTGTACAATATCAACGTGTAAAGTGAAAGTGTAACTTTAACTTTACAGGTGGTCCGACGTTGGCACGACTCCGCGTGGTCACAGCGCCGCCCACTTGTGTGCAAGAACTACAACCTTCGCCGGCCGGTGTGTATATTGTTTATTATATTTATAACATTTTATTTAAATATTAATTGTACTGTTTTATTTAAAATTATCAAAAAGAGTGATCGATAGCAATGGATGGATTTTCAATTTAAATCACTTCAACTAACTATAATTTATAATTAGTGTTAGATTTTTCTAATAAAAAGCACTCGATTCACTACCTACACTTTTTATTAAATTTAATTGTAGATAAAATACTGCGCCCGATTTCGTAACATAATTGTCATGTATAGTAATTTTATAAGATTAAAAGATGATGATAATATAACACTAAAACTATAAGAATTTTATAGTTTCAAGAACTGCATTAAATGCTTTATTTCAAAGTATAAATTAAAAATTAATTGTACTAATAATCCATTTAAATTTGTAAGTATATTTGTGGTTGCAGGCGAATCAAGCAGTCCTCGTATAGTTGCCGATGTGGACAGTGTACACTCCGACACGCACTTCAAACGTGGTAAGTCGCTTTTATTTCATTGTATAAATAATATTGTTTTTTTTTTGTTTCCCGTGTTGTTTATTAAAGACGAAAATTATTGAGAAGATATATGGAGATATGGAAAATGATCTATTTATGTATATGAACTTACAAAATACTTATTTTGTATTGGTATTGATACAAATTCTCCTCATAAACTTGAACGTACGTTACATTCGAGTTAATGTGGAGAATTTTTATTTTATTTGAACATTTACAAATGATATGAAATGATAATTTATTTGTCAAATGTTTGTGAATATTCCTTTTTTTATCTAGAACATTTAATATTTATCATTTTACCTTCACTAAATCACTTTAACACATTACTCTTAACAGGAACCACTTTAACTTTACACGTTACACTTTAACTTTACGTTTACACGTACACGTACACGTTATACTTTAACTTTACGTTTACATGTACACGTTACACTTTAACTTTACGTTTACACGTACACGTTACACTTTAACTTTACGTTTACACGTTACACGTTACACTTTAACTTTACGTTTACACGTACACGTTACACTTTAACTTTACGTTTACACGTTACACGTTACAGGCGCCCGTCGCGGTCGCGGTGCTCGCGGTGAGCAGAGCTACACACAGTTCGCGGTTATGGACGACGATAATGTCTCCGCTTTGCAACAGGTCAGTATTTTTGTTGTTTATGTGTTTTTCCACCAATCATGTGCGAGGATGTGTTTGTAAATAACCAATAGTATTGCTTCGAACTTCAAACTAAATGAAGTGAAATGATTGGTTCTGTTCCGATATTGGACAGGCAATTTTTACTCGACTGCGATTATGCTTTTCAAGTGTTCGTTTGTATGTATGTTTCCTTGACGCGACAAAGAGCTTTTACGGCTCGTTCTTATTCAGATTAAATTTAGAATGGATCGTGGTGTGTGTGAAAAATGTCCTGAAATATTTTTCTTTATTTTAAATTTAATTCTACAGGTGACGCGAGGTGGGGCGCTAACACTAGTGTCGCTGTGGAAGTCGCAGTTCGACGACTCGTCCGATACTACTGATAACGAGTGGAGACATGAACATGCTCAGGTTAGTGGGGCAAAGGGGCAGGTACAAATATAGAAAAAAATCTGATAGAGAGATAGTTTATGATGTAAATTAGTGGAGATATGCGGCAAGGAGAAAAGTATAGAAAAAAATCAGACAAGTAAATAGTAATTGTGATATAAAGGGCATTGAAACTTTCTGGCATATCAAACCCGCCGCCATTT
>CAJQZN010043540.1:0-13423 GCA_907164685.1 Colias eurytheme | reverse complement strand
TTTCGACCTAAGTTTCTTAGTGAAAGTTGTTCAGTTTAACTAATAAAGCGGATAAACAAATTTTGTATATAATAAAAAAAATGTAATGTTTGTGTTAAAAAATTATAAAATAGAAAAATACGCAAATGAAAACAAAAGATATTTATTTCTGACTAGCTTCCGCCCGCGACTCCGTCCGCGCGGATGTCAGTCTTCGCGTCTTCTACAGATTTATTATATTATGTATAATATATAGATTTATATTGATAAACCTAATAAATCTTTTGCTAGCATTCTGATGCTTTATCGGTTGCACTGGATTTATCTCTTTTTTTTCAATCGCTTGAATGATATAGGATGGGTCCTTGATGGGCATCGAATGCTGAAGTCTCGAATCAATCAATTCTGACAGTAGGCAATTTATGTAAAATCTTGATAATGGTCCATCATTTTATTTTGCCTAAACGTTACATACTTTTTTATATATTCCATTTTTAACGAATGATTCACTCCAGTCCAAACAGCAAATGAGCAGACTTCTGCTTCTGCAACGTTTAGTTGTCCCTGAATTTGGAAAAAATAGTCATGATTCTTATCTATGACAAAAGTGTTATTTTTTGCATTGTATTTCAAATATTAAATTTTTTTTAACCGCATCTTCCGCATTCATGTCTTTTGCCGGAATTAGACATTTAACTTCTACTAGTCCCATTTTCCCCTTTTTGATATGGGAGTGTATAAAGTAAATTTTTTAGATAGTTCTCGTTATACTTTTAAAAAGTTATTATTGTCATTTTGCTCATTAGGTAAAGTAATTTCGATATCAGTTTTAAGTTTTTTGATACCTGCAATAAAAACGTCATAATCGCCTACACATACTTATCGATTACACCCTGTATACAATCCACCATCCACATTCATAATGTTTTCCTGTCCTCCTCTCCTTTACGCTGTTCACCGATACATTTTAAATGAGTAAATCTGCTACTACTGAAGGATGTTTCATTGTGATCAGCAAATTTTCACCACTGTTGTCGATTATTTGTTTTTCATTTTTAATCAGCAATTGGGAATCATCAGTTTTGTTTTTTGCAGATTGGTGATGTACCCTAACAATACGTCGAAAAGGGAAAGCATCAACGAATTATCGTTTTCGTCCTCTTTTTTTATTCTTCGCGTCTCTGTTACTTCTGTTTGTTTAGTTCTCAACACCCACTGAATTTTCTATGTTATTGTGATCTTCCATTACATCTGAGTTTTGATGATGTGATGATAATCCATTCGTTTTAATATTGGTACTTAGAGTTGGTAGACTAAACTAGAAATGGCGGACTAAATTTGTCAGCGCGTCTGTAAGATCAGAATATAAAACCAACATCCTGTATTTAAGTTACAAAATTAATAATCAAACAACATGCCGCTACGTTGAAAATGACTAGAAGAAAAAATTAAAAAACCTCTGATCAATTTTGGAGTAAACAAATCATTTTCCCCGTATGGGGATTTCCTCGCATGAACTTGGGAAGTTCAAGTTCTCAATACAAGTTTATATTATATTTCGTATTTCTAAAACGAAAAATAAACATTTTTGGAACTTCAAAAAAATTATATTATAAGAAAATTTATGAGCTTACTTTAGTTTTAAAGAAATATACATCCCTTTACTGACACCCCGTAAAATAAAGAAATTGTTGCCAATCACCTTTGCAATCTATTTGGTTTCATTAACTTTATGTTCGAAGATAATTTTTTTTCTAGTATGTAGTTACACGCGTATTTTTTTCGTTTATTTTCCATATCGAAATCAAATGTTTAAAAATACGAATATTTGCACAAAACTAAGATAAAAATAATCAATTAACAAAAATATTAAATTTAATGAAGTAGAGCAACTTTCACTTCGGTATGAAGGAAAATCGAGCGTAGAGCACACGTCAGAACGCTCCGGCCCAAGGAGCGCGACTAAAGAAATTCGCTAGGATTTTTCCTAATTATTTTAAATATTTTTTTAATATTTAAAGAATTATCAAAATTCAAAAAAAAATTTTTTTAAAGGATTAATACTCATTGCTCTTCAACCAACTCGAATAAATTAATGGAAAAAATAAGTTTTAGCTTAGTTTAGTTTTAGATTTTGTAAGGCAAAAAATGGGAAATTTTATGAATTTATAACGTTCTAATTAAGAAAATCATAAGTTTTTCGGCAATTGTATTCAGCAGTTTTTAATAACGACTATATAAGGATAATAATGTGCTGATCAGATTGTGTAAATTGTAATCGGTTGCAACGTAGTGAGTGCACAAACTTAGCTCGAAATGTCTTTGGGGGAAAGAGACTTATCTTGAAGGCCTGATTAAGGTAACATAAAGTAACTTTACAAATGTGAAAAAATTCACGCGCATTGCGTATATAACACTAATTGATAAACAAGAAAAAAAAATTCAGTTTATCATTTCATTAGCCGGGAAAAAAATGTCAAATAACTTGTTGAAAACGCAATTTTGCTAGACTGCAGCCTTAAATAAATAATAATAATCATTTGATCAGGATAAACGTCAACGGAATTCCGACTAACCTCTGCGCTAAAATGAAGAACTACGTATCTTCTACACCACGACGAAAAGATGAATTTTTTACCTAAATTTGTCAGCGAATGATCACCGTAGAGTTCTGAAACACAGATCCATCATGATACATACAACATATAAAATACATAGAGAAGATAAATTATTATAATCAGATCATGTCACTCTTATGTCCACAATAGGCATGACGACAGTATCCATAAATGATCGTATTAGTGTTTTTAAGGGAAAATGTATAATAGATAAATTACATATAGTGACTTAGAAATCTTAAAAACATTAAGATTAATGAGATTATCAATAAAATAAAACATTGAAATACTGCAGTTGGCCATTTTGACTAAAACACGCGTGACGTCACGCTTAAGTAAACAACTCACGTCAGATGTTTTTTGTTGTTATGAATATGTTGAGAATACGCATTTTTATTTATTTTCTATTGTTTCACGTATGCTTTATCGAATCAGAACAGAAATATAATTGCAAATTCACGAATACATGGTTCGGGGTTCTCCGCGCCAACTTTATACAATCATTTCTTATTATTTTCTCGCTTAAAATAATTACTAACACATTTTTGAGCATTATTTTTATGTGGATTCACACTGCAATACTGCACACCACTTATAAACTTTGAAATTCGTTTCTATAACACATATTAAATAAATATTTTTTTAATTTTCTTCGCAATGCGTACAAATAATTACGTATTTACCAAAGTGTGACGTCACGTCTACGCCATGACACCTGCGAGCTGTTTTGGCACAGTTAATAAATATTTTTTGGAAAATGGCTTTTATCTTCGTTAAATTTAAGTATATTACTGAAATATAGGGTTTTTCTTGTATAGTAAACGTATACACACATTATGGAAGAGTATTTCAAAATCTTTCGTCATGCCTATTTTATTAACACTCCAAACCTATAAGTTTGTACAACCAAATTAAATTTGGACGTAAAGAGTGATAAATAGCCGACGTTAGCTGGTTGACTCGTCAAAATGAACTTATTTGTCAAAACCGAGATGCGAGCCCATTGATAACAGAGCAGGAAATTGAAATTTGTATCGCCCGTCAAAAATCAGGCGCGAACCGCCGCGCCATGTTGGATGCTAATCGTTGATGGCTCCGATTTGAATATGGAATGTTTTTATTCTATTTTTTTTTTATTAGTTAGCAGTTAATAAAAAAAAACAAACGAGCATAATATTATATGAACCTAATTCTTTACTGATAACTACTAAAGTTAAAATGCCATTTTCATTCCTTTCTCTTTCTCTGTAGCTTCTTGAAAATGTATTTTTAATTTTTTTGGTTCATGCAGTAAACTTGACCTAGTAAAAATCACTGCCAAATTTATAATTGTATTCGACCTTTTTTATCAACTTGAGTCATTTTCAGTTACATTTATATATTATTGTAATCATTAAGTAAAATAGGAGAGCCTATATTCTTCTGTATATGCCTACTTCTTTTTTGGTCCAAGCTTATTTGACCTATTTGACGTTTTATTTTGTGTTAGGGCCTACTTAAGTATATGTACAATAATTGTCTTAGAAACGGTATTAATTTCAAAGTATGCAAATACAAAGTTCTCGGCGCAGTAAAGGCTATCAAATGGATAATACGGTCGCAATAATTACGACATACCCGTTTGAATCAGGAAAATTTATTGCACTAATGTTTAACATGAATTTTATGAATAGGCCGGGCATCATCGGTATAATTATTGGTAGGTAGATATTATAGATAATCAGCTGTTCTTTGTCTTGTAGTCTGAAGAAAGATGTTCTTAAGAACATGACGTTTTTATTCTGCCAGAAAAAAAATATTAAGATTATTCTATGACAAATAATAATTAGAACAGAATAGCGAAATAGGTACCCTTTCTTGTTCAACATCACTATTACATCAACTATTTGAGCTATATTCTATTTGAAGAGAGATAGAGGGATGAAAGAATAACTTGGACAAGATTTATTCAGGTAAATAATGCAGTCATGCTTCAGTCATGTCACAGGCAGAATAAAGATACAGACATCTATTGGTATGTGAACTAGATTCTTCATAGTAGAATATAATGCGTTAGAGAAAACTTTCGTACACAGGGGAATGGTATGGAAACTTCTGATTATTATTATGAATTGGCCCATCAAAGAAACCACGACAATTCATAAAAACTTATTTGTGAATGAGAAATAAAATTTCAAGTTAAACCAGCCAGAGTCAAGATTCCAGATACCAAAGTACCGAGTAGGCGAGCATACGCGTAGAGTGGTGGCCGCTCGACCGCTGTCGACATGTCATCGAAGTCGCGCGCTCGCATAAATCCACCGGCGACATTCTTTGCGACCGCCGCCGCGTCTTTGCGCTCCTGGTACTTTAGACTGGCTTTTATATAAATACTCTGCATATAATGAATAAAATGTCTTCCGCGTGTTTTTATTAACGTCACCTTAAAATTATTGCTTCATGATTTCGAATATGCAAATGTTTGTCCGCATGTTGTGAGATATTCATTTTAGGTGCTGCTAAGAGCCTACCTTTTGCGATGAATTGTGATATGGACGGATGGAAACTTCCAAGGAATATGCTGTGGAACAGTGAAGGCTACTTTTATCAAGTACCTACTGCGCAATTTGATCAAAAGCGAAATAAGGGCTGGCATGACAATTTGCTTAAGATTTTATTTTTTTAACGTTTCTCTCAACAAATGATAATAGATACCTCTCAATTCGCAGTTTTTTATAGATCTTCAAGATTTTCATTTTTCATATAAAATTATGTATTCATTTTAAGACGTTATATTTTCATAAACTGCCTTAAATCCATCAGCTTCATACATCTTTAAATTACTGACCTTAAAATTTTAACCTATGTATATGTAGTCTTCATTACCCTACAATTAAATACTCATTTATAATCACGATTAGACCGTATAAATAACAAAATTAAACAGTAATAAGGGTTTATAAATTATAAATGTATTAGGTCGCGGGTTGCAGCGATCAAATTTTAATACGAATCATAGATGCGCACGAGTATCCACGCTTCGCCCACTTGTAGGGTGTCTATGAATACCTAAAAACATGGATAGTACCGAAATATCCTTATTCTTCGATAGAAATAAATATGACTTATGAAAATCGTTTTCTTTTTCTTATTCGACACTGTTCTTTTTAGCTTATACGCCGTTAGTACACCGACGCATTCGCGTGCGGCAGCGAAACAACGAAAAATCTGTCAGTAGTATGGCAGGTTTTCGCATATGATATGTCTCACTCTAGCACATAGATAGATGAAATAGTTGCGTCCTTGTCAGTATTGTTTCGCAAGGAACTGCGAAATGGTCTTTACACAGACGCATTGCGAAAAAGTTGCGAAAACATTGCTGTTTACTAAGGTTCCGCAGATATTTCGCTACGCAGTAGTTTCGCAGAGATTCGCTGCCGCACGCGAACGCGTCGGTGTACTAACAGCGATAGATAATAGAATTAAAAAACTCTGTCAAAGTAGGCTATTGACGTGTACGATTGATCAACGTCAATTAAGTTATAAGCGATGAAGAATTATGTTTTTGTAGAGATTTTTCGTGGTTCCACCGAAATAATTTTTTATATTAACATATTTTGATTCCAAAGGATTTTTATTTAAGGATTAAGCTACCGAATGAATCAATGTTATCAAACATTTGTGTGGCTTGTGTCTTTAATATTTGGGAAACCGCTTGATAATTATAATTAAACAGTTTTAAAAGATTTATTTTTGAGACTCAAGCTTGATTTTTAAAAAGTTATTATTTGCATACATTTTTTTTTCATAGAGGATGGGCTTCTAAATGATGGTCACCCTCACTAACGAGGCACGATTTTCAACCAATCAATAAAACAATCGCCAAGCGCTTCAAACAATCATTCCGTCTTGCACCGAATCGATAAAACATTTGCTATTTTATTGCCATTAAAATATTATGCAATCTGCAATGCTAACAGGTACCTACTTCTTAAAAATAAAGAGTTAACTAACTATATTTTTTTTAGATTCAATGAAATGTTTAGTTAAGCTAACTACGGACTGGCTTTAATACCTCACAAATCAAACGAACAAAAAAAATTTTCAACTCCCTGTCTAAAAAAAAATTATCCGCATAACCCAATAATTAATTAGTAATACTAAGCCCAAATAAAATAAAGCAATTTTTTACAAATTAAATACAACGATTAGAATATTTCCCACACACATTGCGCCAAGTTTCATCCACAGATTGCATATGAAAATCACAAAACATTCCCGTTAACTTCATAGCATTAGACACACTAGCAATGCACCTATCTACCTACACTCTACACGTTCATGCATAGTGTCAAATACAAGGTGAGTATTGAGAAGGTGTATGGCTTGTAGATGAACCAACTCAAAGCACTTTTGAGGCGTGGTGACTCACGACCATGACGCTCTGATTGAGAGATGAGCCCGTGTCGATCACGCTACGTTATTATTAAAGGTTATAAGGATTATCCGTTGCTTATACAGGATGTTAGATATTGATGAGTTCATTTTGCGCAATTTAAAAACTACTTTCATCGTTATAAAATACGAATTTTCACTAATTAAAGAAAGTTCATAAATCATAAATTCTAGAATTCCCTAAAAATTTAAAGCGGGTAGACTACGGTTTTTTTTTCAATTATTATTATTATGGCAAATGTTTTCATTCTTTACGAATTCAAACCACAAGATCTTTTAATAAAAACGTTAACCTAACCGTTCAATAACAACCTCAAAACATTTAATTTATGGTAACATTATTATTATCTCTATAAATGTAGTAAATAGTCTCTCTATAATAGTAGGTAATGTTAGCGTTAGCTACCATAAAGTATTCTGTGGTAATGTCAAAACAATTTTGTAGCACTCTATATATCCTTGGGCCGTTAAGATTTGTTTCGCAAGCATTTATTAATAACATGAAGAAAGCTGAGCCGAATCTGATCGAAAACTAACAGTGGGAGTGCTCGGATGCAAGTACGGTGACGCACATAAGTTGTCGTGTATAAATATTATTATTTATGCATAAATAAATATTTCAGGAAAATTTCCACACACGGCACGATCTGATCTCATACTAAGCTATCGCTTGTGTTATGGAAACCAGATGGCTGATAAACATACATATATTATCATTTTGTAAAATAAATACTTATATAGATAATTCACACCCAGACACAGAGCAAACATCTATGTTCATCACACATATATTTGCCCCGGGTGGGAATCGAACCGACGACCTCGGACCTCTGGCTTGGAAGGCAGGGCCACTACCAAGCTAATCGGTCAGTCAATATGAGAGAATAATAAAACTAAATGTGCCCTACAGATTAGATAGGTACAATTGCTTTATCTGTACCGCGAAAGGCTTTTAATTCTATAATCTATTCGGTATATATGGTATATCCACGTAAATAATTTGCTAATTACAAACGCAAATCTGAAAATTTATAAGTAGGTACGTTTTTTACAAATTATCTTACTTTTCCACAACTTTAAATAAATTTTGAGTTTCTTGTTATCACGCTTACATAATATTACAAAATATTTATATGAAACTAGCGGTCCGCCCCGGCTTCGCCCGTGGTACATGTTTACGTTTTCTCTACATACGTACTAACCATCCTCGTACTTCAAGGAATATAATAAAAAAAGAATTATCGAAATCGGTTCAGCCGTTCTCGAGTTATGCGCTTACCAACACATTTTTCGATTCATTTTTATATATAAGAAGA
Organism: Colias eurytheme; assembly: GCA_907164685.1. Classification (NCBI taxonomy): domain Eukaryota; kingdom Metazoa; phylum Arthropoda; class Insecta; order Lepidoptera; family Pieridae; genus Colias; species Colias eurytheme. The sequence goes on along the minus strand of CAJQZN010043540.1, from coordinate 5,076 downwards.
TAAGATAAATTAATAAAACAAACTCACCAATTACAATAAGTTTAAGATTTTTATGTAGGTACATGCCTTACATACTTCTGTCTGTCTCTTCAGGATAAACTCAAAAACAATAGCACCGATTTTAATTCTGTTTTCTCTGTCTCCGCAGAAGGTTTTTGTAAATTTTTCATTTGTTAATTTTTATACAACGCGCGCCTCGCTCGTACAGCTAGAATTAAATCAAACAAAATCTTTATTAAACTAAATACAGGTTCACACAAACACACTCATTAAATACGATTGTAATTTGGCCTCAGGATAAATTATGTAACTACCCTCAATTAAATATTGATTCACCAAGCCATGTGATGGTGTTTACTGTTTACAAAATGCACATTATAATATTATGTTTATACAATTGTATTGTTAATTTAATAATTCTAATTATTAAAAAAATTCGGAAGGCCAACATTAAAATAAAAAGGAATCATCAGAATCGGTCTACACAAACAAAACACTTGAGGCACAATCTTTCCTTTTAATTGTCAGTTGAAAACATGCAAAGCAAGCTAATTATTTTCATTTAACAAATTTTCGATCTAATTCTATAATCATAAATAATAATATCTATCTAATATTTCGCACACTGTGTGCCCTAGGGTACCAATAAACAAACATTGCTCTCCTATATCATAACGCCGACATCTTTCAAGCAGAAATAAAAATTAAGTGCTCAGTACTTATTGAATTATATATTGTATCGTAGCATGCTAATTGTTAGTTTGAATAATTGTTTTAATAATTCATTTTAATTATTAGGTGGGATTATTAAGACATGTTTTAAATGCAGGATGCTTCATTGCAGGATTGTATACATATAATACACTGTACAATATGAATATGAAATTATATTTATAAATTGTATTTCTGACATTTTAAGTTATTTCGAAGAAACTTCTAAAAAACTTAATCTCGACTAAAGTGCGTCACACACGGTGAAGATACTATAATATTTTATCTTAAGATACTGTAATATTTTATATCACAGTATCTTAAGGTATCCGGTATCAGCGTTCTGACCATCATTTTTCTTTTTGTCATTGCGTACTAAGACCCCTGTAGAACCGCCATCCTGTTACAAATGACCCGAAATTTTGTGGGTCATTTGTAACAGGATGGCGGCAGAATGTTACAGTATCTTAAGATAAAATATTATAGTACCTATCTTCACCGTGTGTGACGCGCTTTATACTTTACTTTAAAAATACTTTTGAAAAGTTTCTACATATTATGTTCGCAATGAATAAGTTAATTAATACGAACATAATACATAATAATTAACAAAAAAAATCGTATGTTATATGTCGCTTTTGAGTTCAAAAGCGACATGTAACATGACATATAACTATGTACTATGTATAGCTTATAATATATAGGTACCATGCATTGGTATCTTTTGCTTGCTGTTGGCCAGAAATATACCTAACATATTTTTATTTTTGTTTAATTGAATATGATATGAGCTGCTGCAGTAGCTCATATCTTATTCAATTACACACACATTCATACACATTACTATGTGTGTATTGTATACTTACCTTCACAATTACACATCTTTATGTGTATAATTTAAATGACGAATCAGAGTAAAGTGTACCTACCTATCTAGTTTCTCTAAAACTTAAAGTTAAATCAAATTAGTAAAGAGAACAATCACCGTTCATTAGTGTTCTTAGAAAACAGCTCGAGGTTAAATTTTAAAGGTGCCGAAATTTCTATTTTGAGGTATGTACTTGAATTTTTATATTCATACCCACTGGCGACTCGAGCGCCATTGTGGAAGATTTTTGAACTGTTTAGATTTCCTTACTGGTAAACAAAACCAAAAGCAAAGTGATGGGATAAAGCATTGGCGCAATTACGTATTGAAATAATTAATTCCTAGCTTGTTAAATAATCGTATTTAAAACATTGAGGTTTTATTACTACGTACGTACGTAGTACATAGTAACTCAATGATTTTTACTAGCAAATTTTTACTCACCTGAATAAGTCGTATTAGCTGATTTGAATTTGGTCGAATGAATAAGTAACCGACCGACAAGCAATAATAATGTAGGTATCGACTACGTAGATACTTGAAGCATATTTTTAACGTGTTTTTAACACATTTGCTGAATACGTATTTAAACTAAATAAAAATGTGTTAATTATGTACGTACCAAGAAGCTTAAAATATTATGTAGGTACAGTTTACTAAAAATTCAAAAAATACAAACGCTGATTCGAAAATACGATTTGTGGCCAATGTTGCTAGTTGTAATTAATAACGTGTGCACTGTCCACAATATTTAGATACATAACCAATGAATAATCTAGATTTTTATCGCCTCAATATTTAAAACAAAATAAAAAATAACAGTCCTCGTAGAGTTAAATATTAACACTTAAACTATATGCAATAGCTTAATAAAGATTATCTGTTTCACGACCTTTCCATCGAATATTTTACATTATCTGTAGTTGATAAAGAAAAATAGAACCTTCTGTCAACGCAAACAAAACTATGTCAAAAATATTTCTAAATTCTCTGTAACAACAAAAACAAATCCGTCTGATAAATTATTATACTAAAATCCATGTTCTCTAATTATTTTTCCATTCATTGAAAAAGTTGGCGAGATGGCTGAAAAGTAAGTACAAGTTCTGCCTTTGTTTATCAACACGCTTCTAAAAATATTACATAAATAAATAATCTCTTTTCAATTAATGCGAATCGAATCTTTATCACGTTGTAATACAAATGCGTGTTTTGATGGATTTGAGGTCATTTCGAATAACAATCACATTGCTTCAAATTCGTGTTATGAAGTCAATATATTAGCAATGCTGAATCTACTTGAACCAGTCTTTATTGGATAAATTAGCCTACCTATGCACTTGTTCCATTTAAGACTTTGATATTGAATTGAATTAAGTACTTTGCTCCTAAATTAGTAACTAGATGCACTATATGTTTATTTTCTTTCTAAAAACACAAATAATCTGACAGGAATGTACCATGCAAACTGGTTTCATTTTCTAACATTTGCAATATTCAATATGTAAATAATATGTATTCAATGATCTAGTATGTTTATTTGAGATGAACAAACAAAGACTTGAATCTTTTAAAGGTCAATGCTTACTGTCTAATTAATTTATAATACTACTATAAAATTCATGATGCAATGAATAAAAAAACAATAAAGATCTTCAAACAAGTCTAGTAGTAGGGGAGCCCAGGATGCTAAATGTGGATTTACTCGAGCGTCACGGGAACCTATTAGAATTGGTAGATTAGACCATAGCGAGAAAAAAAGGTCCTATAATGTTTTCACTTTTAGCGGTGGGGAAGGGTTTTTTGATTTTTTTTAATTTAAAAAAGAAAAAAATTGGCTTGGAAATACTCAAGCGCGTTAGATAGATATTGATATTTTGCATGCTCCAGGACGTCACTGAAAAAAAGTATACGTTAATCTGACGATTTAAGTGGCGATTTAATCGCTATGAAGAAAGGGTAAAAAATTAAAGTAATATTATTCGAGCGCGTCAGATTAATATATGGGGGGGTTAATTACAATATAAGAAGTCCCCATTTCGCTAATCTGACGATTCGAGCTCAACCTTAGGGAATTATGGATTATTCAAATTTTCCAGCGGGGCCCCTGAGCGCACCCACCAACCATAACTGCTCATATTGACTAGAGGTACTAATGAATAGCTAAGGTACCTTCCCTTATAGTAATCTGACGCGCTCGAGTAAATCCCAAAATCCCCTCATGATGCAAATTCGTATTCCAAATTATATATTGGAATAGAAGAAGTAGGTAAGTATATAGTTTTTATAATAAAAGCAGCTATTGTGACAAAATAATGAAATTGTTGGCAGCAGGATAACTACCCATTTTATAAAAACAGTTTAAAAATCCTCATATTGAACTATTAATGAACACACAGAGTTATTTATAGAATAATAAACTAAATTTATCATCATAATTAGGAGTGATCAAAGTCCTACTGATGCTGTCACTACTCCGAAAGAAGAAAAGTCCTCTGGGAATTGGTGGGACTCCTGGCTGACATCTGCTAAGAGCAAGGTAGGTATCATTTTTAGTTGTTCTATAGTATATATTGTGAAAGAATTTGTATTAGATAAATAAGTACAATAGGCTAATACATATTATATCAATTTTTATTTATGTTGTCTGTAAGTTGAACACTAAACAATTATGAATGATGACTTCAACTTTTGTTCTTTTCATAGACTTCTTCCTATTTATTATTTTTCACTTGGCAATTTAATGTTTATTAATAATGAAACTTTCCCCCATTATTCCTAAAAACGTTTTCTTTGATTTTCTGGTATATTGACATTTCCTGTAATATTGTAATTATAGCTCATTAGCCTAGTAATTAATATACACATAGATAATATGTACTTAACTTTTATTTACAGTCTGTAGAAGTATATTCAATGGTGAAGAAGGATTTGGATGAGATTGGCACGGCCGTTAAGAGTGAAGCAAGCCATGTCTTCAATTCTACATCCACTGTTATTGGAAACACTTTTAAGGTATGGTATTAGAACTATAAATATGTGTATGTGTGTGAAATAAGGAAATTGTGTATGTATATGTGTATCTTGGTGTGCTATTCTTTGAAATGCTGTAAAGGTATTATAGTTTAGAGCTGTATATGCTTGAGTGTGTGTGCGTGTGTACTTTTGTGTGTGGGTGTGAAATAGAAAGTGTGTATGTGTGTATGTTTATATGTTGTTCTTTTAAAGACAAAATATATTGTGTTTTATGCCTTGGGCAACAGAAAATAAAGATTTTAATGTAATAATTAATAAATTGTTTTTATTTGTAGCTTGATGATGCAGAATCACCAGCTAATGCTATGAAGAAAAGTTTTAGCAGTTTCATTGGTAAGAGCTTTTTTGATATTTCTAACACAATATTGACAATTTTTTTTTGTTACCTACAATAACACGTGTCATAGTGACATTTCATCATTATGAGTTGCCATATACATTATAAATTACATTTTTTTTTT
>CAJQZN010043539.1:0-28035 GCA_907164685.1 Colias eurytheme | reverse complement strand
AATACGTCAATTTCATATTAGTTTCGAAGGTATTTAATTTATGCGTCTACAAAACGGTATTTCGAAGTTATATACCCCAGACTACAAGAGAATATTAATGAAATGTTTATCTTAATCTCTTGTCAGGTATGTCGGCATAAATTTCACGAATCTATACAAAATTGTGCCGACAATTCGAACTTAGTATAAACGAATTTCAAACTTTATAACTCTTAGAACCACAACAAAGTTTCTGTTATATCTTAACATAATCTTTGGAAGTAGCAAAGGTCAATCTATCGGGCGAATAATCGTCTCACCGATCCGTCATCGAGTTATAGAAAGAAGTTTATCGTCTACTACGCATGAATGATTGTGATATTAAGCGAAATGGAAAAAATGTTACGCGAAAACTATTCGATTATTTATCTCGGATTTCCTTTGTGAATGGAATAAAGTAGGCAATATGGAATATATAGATAACTCGACATCATCAGTTAAATATCCTTGTTGTCGTTGCTACCTTTTGTCACGTTTTGATTTCATTTTCCCACGAACTTCTTTCGTAGACGTGAATTAATCTTGACAAAAGCTTATAATTAAAATGTAAATATGTCAGTAAAATATGACCCTTTTGTAAATAGTCTAACGTCCAACCCAAATAACAACATTGTTTGTATGATTGCCAACATTTACCTAAATTATAGGCTTTTACGCTAAAAGTGTAATTATAAAAATTACCATTCAGTTCTCGTTGTGTGACTCGTGTGATAAATAATATTGATAAATAAATAAATAATAATGGGTGATAAATAATATTGAACTTGCAATAGAATGAGTAAAATACAATAAACATAATAATACACGTTTCATTTTTACTTGGTCGTTTACGTTTCAATTGGTCAAACTTTTACTTACTTACTTACTTTTATTGTTTTCTTGTGTTTTTCTTTTGGAATTATTACTGTAAAAATGTTAGTCACTGGAACTTCTAATGTATGGAGGCGGGCGTTGGCATCTGTGCCACAGCTTTTTTAAGCTTTTATAGGTGCCATCGTTCATAAAGTTTTTTTTTTTTTTTGTATCTGTGTTTTTATTGTTCCAAATAAAGAATTTTGAATTTGAATTTTTTTTGAAACATTTTATTATTAACTGACTCAATAGTTTAAATATAAAAAAATAATAATGTTACACTGCATCCTACCTACTAACTATTCTTCGAACTAACGAGAATTTAAAACATTCTATATTTTTACATTTGAGTCACTCTAGTTGGTTGTGATTTTTTTTATTATAAGTAAATCGTTTAATACTTTTTAACAAATTGAACATCTGAAAGAAATAACATGGAAATAACACAATTCAAAATTCATGTATTATAAGAACTAATAAAATTTGCTCTATTATAAAATCTTCAGTCTTGAATCTCCCATACTAAAAATCATTCATACTTCTTACGTATCAGCCATAAGGGTATAAATCTCATATCCAATACAGAGTGCAAGAAATACCCGGCAATTGATCCCACCCATCCAGGATTTAGTATCTTAAAGGTTTAAGCCAAACGAAGTGCGCATTAAACTTATTTCATAGCTTCGACTAGACTGGATGCTCTCAATTTTAAGCGTTAAAAAGGAAGAGTACAATTGACGCAAGTTGGTACTGAAAAATATTCAATAATAGGTATTTTTCAATTTGCAAATACATTAGAAAGTATTAAAAATATACCGACCGAATTAAGAACTTCCTCCTTTTTTTGAAGTCGGTTAAAAAGAAAGGGAATATTTGGATTTATTTTGCATTAGGTACTAATTGCATTGTTACACTTTTTTCAAATTGCTGATATTTGCATTAACAGGAATGAAGAAAATTCTTAAATAACGAATGCGTTTTTTTAATAAGAAACTATATTCTTATTAAACGAGAAAGTAACTTACAATTTATAAACACTGATACCTAACAATCTGACTAATATTTTAATCTAAAACTATAATTCAAAAAAGCACGTGAATAGTTATTTACCTTTTAGTTTTTCCGTAATCCGATGACAAATTTTAAACACATTTTAAAGAGAAGTCGCTAGATACGGAAAGTTTAAAATTCATTTAACACGGGCATGTGTAACAAAAATGGTATCAAAATTCGTGTAAACTATCCTTACTTTTTATGGCACTAACAGTTCGTATAAAATATTTCTGGCAGTCGTGAATTATTAGCGAAAATTCTTGAGCACATTCAATATAATTGGAATATTAATTATTGTCTAAATGTATTAGGTACTAGTTTATTTTTTAACAAACTGCAACTTTAAGTCAAAATCTGTTAGATGTTATATTAAATTTTTATGTATAAGTAGCATGCATTTTCAGGACTGCTCCTTGCTTGTTAAAGTATCTAAGCAGATAAATAGCTTTAGCTCATAACGTTTTGTAGCACTTTTAAGTAAAATTTTAGCGCGTTATTTTAAATAACATTATTATTTATGTCCAATGAAGACAATACATCATTATTGTTATTTAAAATATCGAACGAGCCTCGCTGGTCTGACTAACAAAGAGCGGCTAGACACTATAAAACATATTGATTGATACCTAAAACCTCATAGAAACTTCTAACAAGAACCTTCACCAGTCCGTATCGTCACGGAACGCATGCCAAGCAATTTTGTTTTGGCAATTTTCCCCCAGTTGATACGTAGAGCGTGCGTGATGGCGTGCACGCATATCTATAAACTTATTTCCTGCGTGACACTGTGGGGTCATGTATCAAGTGTTATTAAAAGGACTTTCATAATATTTTCTTGTACCTCGATGTTCGGCCTTTGTAGCTTGTATATATGTTACTATTTTGGTTGATAGTTTGGAAGTTAAAAAATTGATAACGTTATGTTCTGTTTATTATTTTACCAGATACAAACAATAACGCGATGCTCTACATAGACTGATCAGTTTGCTTTCTATAAGAGGATATTCGCGTTAAATCAATCGCAAGAACACATATTATTACAACTTATAATCTATTACCCTTATCGCTGTCTAATTTAATAATTTTTGTAACTTATGTAGATTATGAAGAAATTTTATTAGCGTATATTATGTACTGTATTTCAAATCCTCCGATTGGAAATGTATTATCACTTTAGTTCTATGCTTTCATGATAAAACATGTACAAAGGATCAAAAAAATATATTTTTCAGAACAGCTGTATCAAGAGATCGTCTCAAAGATTAAAAATAATAAACAAAAAAAATTTTCCATTGAAAAATATATTGAACCATACTGAATTCCTACAAAAGAAGATAACAAGGAATATTGTCAGCATTTTTCCACTTTAGATATAGTTTAAAATGCAGCCAGACAACTCTTATTTATTGAAAACTCTTCAATCTGAATCGAATCATTTCTGAAGTATCTAAGATTGCTCCGAGAAAAAGGTTCAATTTTAAAACCTCATCCATCTTGGGTTTATAACATTTTTATCCTAAAAATTCCGTTGCATAAAATTGTATCAATACTAGAGCGAATATTACGATTATTGTGTTGGAATATTTAGAAAGATTTCAATTATAACTATATCTTTGTAATAACCAGAGTATAATGATTGTTTTTATAGTTTACTTTAAAGGATATTATGTAAAAAAAATATTTTGGCGCCTGTTCTGTACATTTACTTAAAAATATCCACGTTTTGTATAACAATATAAAATCGATTTTATATTTGGAAGAAACTATAACGCCGTATCATTTATGAGGAGAATAATTTATCTGAAAATGCATATACATAATAATATTTATCTACTGCATAAAATAATTGACTTCCTTCTTCATACATTAAACTAAAACATCTTTTACGACTCATCAATTTTATATGGAATACTTTTGTCGAAAATTCTAGAATATTCTTACGTCAAATTATTTCCAACGAAAGCACTACAAAGAATACGAGGTATTTATGACTTGCACGCGATTCCTTACTCATTTTTATGAGATTTTGGTAATGCATGCAAGGCAAAAACCTTAATAACGCTAAAACATGTTTATTCCGATAAAGATTTAGATTAGTTTTGCATTCGAAATTGTGGATGCATTTGTTTTTTTTTTAAGTGAAACTTCTTTATCGGGGTTGGAAAAAAATTTAGTGTAATATTTTTTTGTTACGCGTAACATTTTTCCGTTACGCGCCATCTTTTTCTTATCCCTACCACGCGTGATTCGACGTATTTCTGTAAAGTTGCATATAGTAAATTATTTTTTGAAAAATAAGGTCATAAAGAAGTTTCACTTCTTACGTGTGTACCTACACTAGTACACGCACACATTTTTTTATCATATTTATCTGTTAATTGAAATCAATGAAATAAAATATGAAATAGGTACATCACGAGTCAACAATATCTGCTTCAAATTTTCGTATCTTTGTATTTATTCACACAAACAGGAAATTAATTTTCCCATATTTTTAAATACGATCAATTTAAAATTGTTGTTTTAAATCTAAACCACCTAATCTACAGTCGAAAAATCCCTTATTGACATCAGTTATGTAAATACCAAATACATTTCCATAAGCAAATCACATTCAATCCATCACAATTCACAACACAACAAAAGAATAAAACATCATTAAAAGCAATTTATTCTATAGACATGTGTTAAGTCGCTTCATTTTCGGTCACATGGCTCCATGTTATGTTCGTGACAGCACCATTACAAGGCAATTTTGCTTACAGCTTACATTAAGGAATGTTTTTATTTTACTCGTGACCTAGCTAATGTAGACGCTTATAAAACTCTTTAATTGGAAAGGAAAATGGGGTTCACGGTTGACTTGATTGTTTGTGAAAGGTTTAAATAGGGGTTAGGAGGAATTTTTAAATACTAAGAGATTATTTAAATTTGTTTGAATAAAAAATATGGAAATAGATTGTGCCTCTGTATTTAACGTTGAAAAATGTTTCTTTATTTTCTCATGTAGGTGCTTATCTAGGTGGTATATATATACCTAATCGTCTTTACATAAAGCCATTCATTCTTGATATAAAAGTTATTTTTTTTGTTAATATTTATATTTATCCTTGAGAACAATATCTAATTCCAATCCAATTTCCTGAATTTCCAGGAAATAAATTGTACTGTTATATTAACAAGAATATTTCTGAACACACATTTTCACATCACTTCAAAAGTTTATTCATAAAGTTGAAGGATATCTATATCAAACTTTGGAACTTTCCAGATTATTGTATTGAATAAATAACGCTTCCGAGACATCGAAATCTCTATTATTTCTCTGTAGACATGAATAATATATAGCTGTGTGTTTTAAGATTGTTTTAACAGTATGTGTAAGGAAGTTTTAAATATTGTACATAAGATACTTTTTTCTAAGAATAATTAATAACATTATCTTATATACGGTTAAACCTGCTGCTTTACTAGTGGGTACCAAGTAGAATAAAATATGTCTTAAGAGAATTTGTAAATTAAGAAAAGGACGTGTGCGCTGAACACACGTGTCAGAAGTGAAATTCTTTGGCAAGATTCAAAGATACCAAAATCGTCACCTTGCTCCATGACGTGACGATATTGCCATGACGTGAACTTGCAATTTTACTCTCAACGCGTCTAAAGAAGTTTGTTTCTCTTCAAAAATAAGTCACAATCGAATTAAAATATATGATGATTAATTCGCAAGATAGAAAAAAGTTTATGTTGTCTAATTTTTCTACAACGTTGGAACTTCTGAGATATATAAAAGAGAATTCTTAAAGAGGTCGTTTTTACGTTAAAGTGAAACTTTAATGAAAGCTAAATTCGTTAAACGTTACACAGAATTACTCTTTACATAAGAAAGAGACTCATTATACTTTTTCTTGTAAAACTAAAATTACATTCATATTAATTAATTGTATAAATACATAATTATTAATTATGTACCTAATTAATTTTAATAATAATAATTCATTTTAAAATGAATTTTAACCAAAAAATCGATGAAATTGTATTTCACAAATTAACAAACAATATATCAAGTGGAACTACTGATATCGTGAAATATTGAAAACTATAGTATTTTAGGTGCATTGTTCTTTAAATGATTCGTAAATAGTTTATAAATAATCTGTTTCTTTCTTTTTCAGAATAGAAGATATAACTGTAAGAGAATGATTATGGGCCAGCCTAGTGGAGCCAAGACAGCATTGTTTCTTTCACTCATTCACGGATGCATTGTGTTACGAGGTAATGCATTGCTTTTTAATATCCTGTTTTTTATCAATAGCAAAGTTCTATATTATTTTATAAAAAGTGCAATAAAATTTATAGATTTCTATTGAGAAACAGCTTTGAGTCAAACATCACCCAATTCTTTCTTAAACTTATTACATACTAGCTGTGCCTCGCGGTTTTACCCGCAGTGTTCCGCTCCTGTTGGTCTTAGCATGATGATATGTAGCTACAACCTTCCTCGATAAATGGGCTATCTAACACCGAAATAATTTTTCAAATCGGACCAGTAAGTTCCTGAGATTATCGCGTTCGAACAAACAAACAAACTCTTCAGATTTTTCATTTTCAATATAAAAAAACCTCATCATGTAAATATGAAAATGTAAAAAGTATAATATTAAAGACATAATACATATAATAGACAATTAATTATTACAAAATGTTGACATAATGAAGAAAAAAAAACATGTTATATTTGAATACAGTTATTTCTACTATTCGTTTTAATTTCCTAACGATTTATGACTGCCAAAAATCTCCATTTGAATGATGTCCTCGTAAATCATACTATTCATTGTATGCTTGTGTATTTATTCCTTTACGCTTCACTGCTCATGAATGGCCGGCCTTCTCAATATAAGATGGATATGAAAAAAGTTGGCATCCTTTTGTCTCTTAAGAGGAGCAGAATTAATAATGGCTAAGCTATCTTTTATAGCTATCTTGTTAATACCATTACATGTAATTACATTGGCTTTCTAATAAAATTCTGTTATAGGACTCCGTTGGGGCTGAGAGCGTTAATTATTAGCTTTGGCTCCCAGATAATGTGTTGGATTTTTTAGATAACTCATACTAAAAGATACAAACTCACCTATTTTCCAGGCAAGAAAAGAACAACATCAACTTTACCTAACTACTAATCAAAGTCGGTTTAACAAATAATTGTAAAGACATGAAAATACCTGGTATTATCAATGAACGTCAAAATTTATTTCCAAAAAGATAATTTTTATCTCAAGTAAAAGTTTGTTAGGTACCTAATAAACGATTTATTCGACACAAAATAAAAGTATCACCCGTTGAATATATTCAATTCTTGGCGTCAGTACTTATCTCTCACCACCATAAAGCTTATATCTACCAAAATGCACACATATTTTTCTACGCCCCAATCAATATCGCATCCAATTTTCCATCCAGTTGCTATCACTGCAGTATAAATTACCACCTCAAAGCGTCTCAATGCCTGCCAATTGATGTGGACTAATCTCAATTATCTCACCGGGCTTAATCCATTGCTCTAGGCGACTCCACGTCAATTGTTTAAACCGGTGTATCTCCTGCAGAGCTCTGAATTCCTGGTACCTTTGCTGAAATCAAATCGCATACGTCTTGGCAGTAAATAACAAAGTTACTTCGTACTTTAGCCATTTTCACAGCTTCCTGTTATATTCTGTATACATAGTTTATCTGACATTATCAGTTAAACTTATGTAAGAAAATTTACGTTAAAAAATAAGTGGTCAAGGATATAAAAAACCAACGAACCCGCTCTTATTACCATATTTCATAAGGTCCCGATGTTCAACACCGACATAACAAGTGACTATCGCAAGTGACTATTTCAATTTCGGTTATTTTGCAATTCGCCAGAAGACCTATCACCTAACTGTAGATTAATCAATCTACATTTAGGTTGTCAATAAACTCAATCAAAACATTTATTTATTCTTCTCATTTAGCGGATTCAGGTGCAGACTACCCAGATTCAGCCACAGAAATGTCATCCCGTCGCTTCAAAGCGGAGTTCCTGCAAGAATGGCAGGGTTCTCCCGACGCACCATACTTCGATCCTACCACGCCAAGGAATATTACTGGCTTGGTTGGACACCCGGTGCGTTTGCTGTGCCGTGTGAAGAATCTGCAGAATAGAACTGTGAGTTAATTACAATAATCTCATTTTATAAAGTTGTATGCAATTTTTTCATGTAACCTAAAGGCTATCATTTATACGATCAGCAGTGATTGCATGAAAAAGTAACAAACATGCGTACAATCTCACAACTTTCATGTTTTTAGAAGGAAAATATTCCACGTTTTTATTATTGCTCTTTCTTATATTTTTAAGTATGTTTTAAAAAGACATTATATCTTTGAAAACCTGTGACGGAAGAATATATTTTATTAGTTCGTATTTTATAAAACATAATTATCATTATTAAATATTAATTATTTAGTTTCTTCTATTGTCGTATTCGTATCTACATGTTTATATTAACAAAAAATAAACACGTAGTACATTGTACAACTTATAGGTACCCATATTACAAACATTTTCCTCACCCGAATCAATAAATCATTCGAATACGAATGCAGAGAACTTTGGTATAATTTTTCTAAAATAGCTCCATTGCAATTTCTTTTCAGCAAGCGCTTGAAAGGAGTCAAGTTGTTCTTACCGTCTTTTGAGGACTTGTCTGAGCTAAGTGCTGACACCTGAAAACACCATTTTGCTCTGTAAAGAATAAACTCTTAAATCTGAGAATAAAAACCCCACAATTAATGCTGAACTTTTGTAGGTTAAACGCGTACGTGCAGGTTAAATTCTTGTAAAGATTATTATGAATTTATGAATAAAATATGATGGAAATGTGGAAGGTTTATTATTGTGTGACGCAAAAATACCTAATAGGTTTTTTTGAAATAAGGTTTATTTCAAATGTGTTTATTTCAATAAATGCTGATTGGATTTGTAAAATGATCGATAGTGATCTTAATTAATAATATAGTTATTATAAAGTTCTATAATTTTCAAAAGTTCACTACATAAGTAATTTATTGGTTTTATGTAATTCATTGCAATTAATATAAATGTACTTAATCCAACATTACTCATTCAGAATATAAAGTCTATTATATCTAAATATTAGAAAAGATCCTTCATTCATCTCATCGAGTTATACTATAAATATTTTATAACTCCCGTAGATACATAAAAGTGATCTCCTTTGTAATTTTCTATATTTGCTCTTGGAATATTAACCTCGGATATCCATACTTAAAACACGATCAAACGAAGGTCGTTCGAATCGAATAAAATAAAAGAAACTCATCCGAGCCCTCAATCAAGATCAATTTATTTTTCCATCAATATTTATTTTATTAAATAAAATAAACAGGATCGTTTTATTGAACAAAGCTTCCAAATTTCCCTTTCCCTGAATACAGATTTGTACAGAAAATTGTATCCGTGTTTATTCTTAACGTAAAATTGTACGCAGCATGGGCTTTGGAACCTTTAGACGTTTTATATTTATTATTACCTCTCGAGATAGCGATCATTCACTGCTAAGTGCTCTCTTAACCATCCTCACTGATAACCCCGATACCCTTAGAATATAATAGGATATCTAACCGTAGCTTTGAGTGAAAGTCGTAAAGCCGTTTATTTATTGTATTACTTTAAATATTGATACTTATAACATTTTTTCTTTTTGGGAAGCATTGGGATTTGTTTTATAGGATCACTTTTTTATAACCTCGGTAAAAAGACCCGATATTTCTACACATAATACTTTAAACTTTATCCATTTCTTTATATTGTGGGATGTATACGAAGTATGTTTTCCTTAATGTTCAAGTTTTATGAACCAGAAAGACTTAACTATTAAATATAAATTTAAGACAACCTTCACGACAAGCACTAATCAGGTAGGAATAAACGTTTAGATAATATTATACCAAAAAATTATTAAAAAATATAAAAAGACGTGTGGCACTCGGGGACTGCCGCGGTAAAGCTATTGCATGCTATGCCTTCAAGCCACACCTCCGTGCCTGTTGGAGTGGGGAGCGTGAGGTTTTTTCGTTACGGAATTTCTGGATTCGGTCCCCGCGCTCAAGGCCCGCGATAGAAGCTATGCAATAGCATAATAAAATGCCTGCGTCATTCAGGATTCATGCATCTTTTTACTAAAATACAAAGAAAATACATTATTTAGAATGACGCAAGCAATTTGTTTCTTTTTATTTTTATTTTTTTTTATTCGTGTTGGTAATGTTCAAAATCAGCTTAGTTGTTTTCAAGATTTTCCGCTTTAAATGAAAAATCTTTTGACAGTTGTTGTTGTTTTTAAAACTACGACAGAATAGAAATATTTTTTATCGTGAGGCAAAATTTTATGTTCACGAAAAAACACGGTCTCAAAAATGTTTTATAAATTACATGAAAATGTTCAGAAGAAAAATGTCG
This sequence comes from Colias eurytheme, assembly GCA_907164685.1. NCBI lineage: Eukaryota > Metazoa > Arthropoda > Insecta > Lepidoptera > Pieridae > Colias > Colias eurytheme. The sequence continues at coordinate 17,573 of CAJQZN010043539.1, read as the reverse complement.
CCAATTCAAATGTACATTTCTTATAGGAAACACCTTTATTTATTTGCTAGACAAAAAGTTCTTCGTAAGTTTATCCCATATCATTTATTTATAGTGCGTGATCTTTCTAGAACATTATTTACATATTCAGTGAAAGTTTGTATTGATATCATCTCAATTGATTTCCGTATATGATTTTGTCAACAGTCACCCCAAATATTTCGTAGACATGTCTTGCCATAACCCATAAAACTTCACTTCGAATACAAATGTCCATAATTTAATATTTTAACCGCGAAGTTTCGTCATAATCAATAAAAAAGTTACACCATAAATCATGATAAACTTACACTGCCAAATCGATTTGCATATTATCATTTCCGTTCGTATCGACGAGGCAGCTCAATTAATTTTAATTTATTCATAATAAATTTATCTTTCATGTTCTTGGCAGTCAAGACAATTGATTTAATTACTAAAATTAACATTAAATAATAAGCTGGGCTAATATTATAATAACGTAAAGTAAAGTAACGTAAAGTTATGTTTGATTTTTCCAGTCAGAGTTAATTTAAAGCATTCAGCATGCATTCATGATTACATAATGATTACATTCTTCATAATTTCTCCAAAAACACTCCCTTCTTTCCTGATAAAATTTTTTTTGCACATTATTTGGACACAACCAACAAAATGATTAGTATTTTTGTCATAGTATAGTGCATACATTGGACGCCAAAGTAGACAAAATTTGGGTCAAGAAACGCTATATGATACATATTTTAAATTGCTATGATAATCATTATACAAGTCCATTAAAAAGTAATGTTTAAACAGAAGCTACAGATATAATCTTCTTAATAAAACAACATTAATATTTCAGTACATCGCCGTCTTAGCTCTCAAATAATAATTTATGCAAAAATATAATTGCAATCTCAGTTGTATCTCTCAAGATATTCGCTAAACGTTTAACTTTTGAATTTTCATACTTTGGACGGGCTGTGGAAACCTTTATATTCAATTTTATATAACATCGCTTCTCGAAACTTTGGTTTGATGACTTTGGCGTCTGGGCTATCGAATTTTGAACTAATCTTTCATTAGATTTATGTTAAAACTTGCTTTCCACCCGCGGCTTCGCCCGCGTTTTTAAAGAAAAACCCGCATAGTTCCAGTTCCCTACTTCTAATAATATAATAAGGTATTCATGTAGGAACTTACTCTTTGTGTACTTATTTTTGAACAATTCTTTCATTTATAAATATCTCGGTCAATGTACAAAATAACAATATTTTGTATCGTTTAAAATCCGCACACAATGTTTGAAATAGAAAATCAAATTACGATTTACACGGTAAGCAGTTTAGTATAAACTCGTTGAAGGTATTACGCTCTGGTGGTTAATGAGATGTGATTATTTTCATCTCATTTACTAACAGTATTTTATGTGCATAGGAATTAATTTATAAATATTATAGATGCCATGTTTATTTATAGCGGGTTTGGGTACTTTTGTACGGGCTAGTGGCGTCGGGCTTTCGCGGCCTGTGATGAAACTTGGATAATATTTGAAAAGAGCAATATATTGCGTATATAATATGCGTTCATATTATTTAAATACATCGTTTTGATTAGAATTCTTAAATAAATAAAGGAGAAACCCAAAAAATTCAGAAAAATCTTATAATAACAATCATCTAAATTCTAGATAAATGAATAATTATACAAAACCAAACATCTCTGTTCCTCCTTTTGCTCACAATATTCCTTATATTCTTTTAGAATATCCAAGTTTCATCCACTAGCCGCGAATGTTCATCACGAGTCGTGATTCACGACGCCAACTTTACCCAAAACTTGGTGACAATTTTTTTTGTAAGATTATTGCTTGGCACCACATGCATTTTGCTTAGCGGAGCCAAAAATGAAAATGAGAATGAGAGTGAGCGGGAGAGTGTTATTGAGCGAGAGTGAGTGAGAGGGAGAGAAAGTGAGAGGGACAGAGAGTGAGAGGGAGAGAAAGTGAGAGGGTGAGAGAGAGAGGGAGGGAGTGATGGAGATAGAGTGAGAGATAGTGAGAGGGAGAGAGAGTGAGAGGGAGAGAGAGTGAGAGGGAGAGAGAGTGAGAGGGAGAGAGTGAGAGGGAGAGAGTGAGAGGGAGAGAGAGTGAGAGGGATAGAGAGTGAGAGGGAGAGAGAGTGAGAGGGAGAGAGTGAGAGGGATTGAGGGGGGAGAGAGTGAGAGGGAGAGCGGGAGAGAGAGTGAGAGGGAGAGAGAGTGAGAGGGAGAGAGAGTGAATGGGAGAGAGAGTGAGAGGGAGAGAGATATTGAGAGAGAGTGAGAGGGAGAGTGAATGAGAGAGAGTTAAAGGGAGAGATGGTGAGAGAGTGAGAGGGAGAGAGGGAGAGATTGAGAGAGTGAGAGGCAGCGTGAGAGGGAGTGAGAGGGAGAGAGAGTGAGAGAGGGAGGGAGGGAGATAGTGAGAGACGCTGACGCTGACACTAACACTAACACTAACATTAACATTAACATGAAAGTTTATTTGTCAGAATAATTGTGGTTGCAATAATTGATTCCTTCGTCATTTTTTTGTCGAGTTAGGTTCAATCCTATCAATAGGTACATAATTCGTTTATCGAATAGAAACAGTGATTAATTTTTTGTGCATTTGACAGTTCCCTTATCTTTTTGTATAATATAGTCAAATATATTTATACACATAACACTTGCATTGTTCTGGTAGAGTGCTGAAATTAAATATCAAATAAATTTAGGTGTCATGGGTACGTCACCGCGACATCCACTTATTGACAGTGGGTCGCTACACGTACACGTCGGACCAGCGGTTCGAGGCGCAGCACAAGCCGCGCTCCGAGGAGTGGGCGCTGCGCATCCGCAGTCCGCAGCGGCGCGACTCGGGCCAGTACGAGTGTCAGATCTCCACCACGCCGCCTATTGGCCACGCTGTGTACCTCAATATTGTTGGTGAGTACCACTAAAGGACGCAGGACAAGGGGCGATACGTATGCCACATAGTATTATGGGAATAGTAAGGTATAATATAGGAATAGTCATTACCCATTGCACGCCGCTCTACTAGTTTTGAAATGATTAAAGGTAGTCGTCGTACTTCTTTATGCTCATTTAAATACATGAAGCGGCATCCTTAGAGATAGACAGAGTTACTTGTGAATTATAATTTACTAGATTTCCGCCCGCGGCTTCACCCGCGCAGTCAAAGAAAAACCCGTAGTTAATAGTCCCCGTTCCCGTGGGATTTCCGGGATTGCGTCATTTTCCCGGGATAAAAAGTAGCCTATGTCCTTTCTCGGGTATCAAAATATCTCCATACCAAATTTCATGAAAATTGGTTCAGTAGATTAGGCGTGATTGAGTAACAGACAGACAGACAGAGTTACTTTCGCATTTATAATATTAGTATGGATTATATTTTTATTAAATAATTGTTCTAACTCGTAAAACAACAAAACGCAAATTCCGCTTTCCAATAGCGCCAAAACCGATGTCTACAACAAACAAAGTTTGATGCACCCGCATACATAGTTCTCACCAATATTTATATTGTATTCGACTAGAACATTCCATTCTATAACGCGATATTTCCCAGAACCAGAGACGACGATATCGAGTGGCGCAGAGCTGTTCATACAGACAGGCTCGACGATCAACCTGACGTGTACGGTGCGACACACGCCCGAGCCGCCGTCATCCATCACTTGGACACATGGAGAACAGGTACCTTTTTATCAAACATGGACAAATAAAAGGTTTCATAGTTTGAACAACGATTATGAGTTCATGTTAGATTTTGTAGGTCAGAAGCTATGTTGTGCGCGACAGTTCGAATACTTTTCCGATTCTGTTTCACCAATTATTTAACTTTTTAGTTTATTTTACAAATACTTTTCTTCTGAATAATTTTTTAGTTACCGATACTTTTATTCTTTTCGAGCTGTTTATATCTCTGTTGAAATTCATCAATTTTTTCTATTTGTTACCGTCATAAATTATTTTGAAATTGTAAAAATATGTAATTTACATGTTAAAATAAAGCAAAAAATTGCAATCATATACAGTTAAAATATAATACATAAATATTGAGAAACTTATGCTAGTGATGCCCTGGAGTATTTCCTGAGTGCGAAACCCTCTCAACTTGAGTCCGAACTACACTTGACCGGTTTCTAAGTAAACACCCGATACTGTAATGCCAAACTGGGTGGATAAAAAGATAAGGTTGTTGAACTTTTATTTAAATTCGCTACGCGCGCAGCAGTAGAAAGCTCTTTGCGAATGCAGCTTATTTTTTGAGAAAATAAAGTATTTTTCACAAATAAATTAAAGTATTTATTACAAAAAAATATTTTGATATCGGATCATCAGTTAAAAATTGTGTTCGTTTCAGTTAAGTCTAATATTTTTGTACCTATCAATATTTTTATGATCAATTGAACGAATGAAAACGAATACGAAACGCAACTTTGGACTTCTTAACCTTGAATTTAAATATATATATATATATTCTTTAAATGGTCATACTTTGTTCAAAATTAAAAATATATAAAAAGAGGGTAAAGTACATATTTATATAATTTCACTGTTTAATTGATGCATAGATAACATTATGATAACCACCTCAATCAAATAGCCAATTTAGCGTGAAATAGATTAATATAGCATTAACATTTCAATTAGTTTGATCATATGACCAAGTTTGTGATATCTTGTAATTACGACGTAATTATAAATTAATATGTTGTTTTTTTAGTAATTAACTGTTTATACTAGTCGTCTATTTTATTTAATTGTAATACTAGATTTAATTATTGGAAATATAATAATTAAGATACTCACACAAAATAAACCTACTATGAATGCTATATGCAGATTGATGTTATTATAATAATATTATGTAGAATATAATCAAAATAAACACTTGCTAATTTAGTTAAGTGAATAATTTATAATAATTAACAATTACATTTAAATATTTGTATTCAAAAGGCACAAATGATTATACATTGAGTAAAATAACTACGTGGAAAGTTATAGAAAGTTCCGCTCTAAAGTGAATTGTTCAAAATTCTAAACTAGAGCGGTTTTACGCAGAGGTTTGTGGTTTTAGACAGTGCGATAAAATTAAATGCAAATAATTTGTAACATTGTTGACTAATTTTGCAGTATTTATTGCAAGTTGCCTCTTATTGTTTTGATATACGTATTTGGTATAAATTAGCATTGTCTATAAGCTAGTCAACGGTATGCAATAAAACATCGACCTCAGAAATACGACAATTTTTGATATTAAATTCAATGAAATTAATAAAAATCAAGCTTTTTAAGTGTTTGTCCCTTATCTCCGAAACGGCTGGTCATACTTTCATTCACTAGCAGATTTAATAGTAGACTGTAGAATAATTTTTCTAGATATTAATTCTACAATACCCAGCCATAAAAATTATTAATTCTACGGTTAAATTTTACTCTGTTCCACCAGATAATAAACTTCGACTCAGCCCGAGGGGGGATTTCCCTAGTCACTGAGAAGGGTCTGAAGAGCACTAGCCGGCTTTTAGTCCAAAGGGCTAGAGCTAACGACGCCGGGTTATACACTTGTGGACCCAATAACGCGCCCCCCGCGTCTACGAGGGTGCATGTGTTATCGGGTAAGGGGATGTATTATGGTATATGTAATTGTATGAATTTTGTTTGCATTGTTTGGTAGATACAAATTTGAAATTGTAAGTGCGGGTAATGTTGTACGCATTGTATGGCAGATCGTTTATATGATGCTATGAATGCTGTTATAAGCTATAGACATTTTTTGGTCCAGAACAATTTAATAGGTTGTCGAGGCACGTTCGCACTGACTGAGCTGCTTCGCGCAGCGATCGCTTAGCGAGGCTGCTCGCTCTGTGTGGACTCGGCTAATGAGGATTTGAAAGCAATATATTTTATGATTTAAAATTTTCAATTTCTTGAAGTTCTTTTGTGTTAAGAAATATTTTTATAGTTATTTACTGGAAAAAACTAGCGTTATTTTATCAGTATCATGAGGCTTTAATATTTCCATCTATGTAGCTAGATTAGTTGCCCAGAAAATGAAACATTTGGACAAAAATGTGAGGAAAAAGAAAGATGTCAAATCCTTCGCGATCTGTGAAAGCGAAAAAATAATTGTCGTCCGAAAAGCTTAGAAGGCCGATCACTTGTTTGTCGTTAAGAAAACCCATTAGTGAAACTTGATATCTATCACTTACGCTTTAGGGCAATAAGGGACTTCACACATCAACTGGACTGATAAGTTTTTAATAACGAATATCAAGTGACTTATATTAGGCCGCCAATTGTATACAATATATTTTCTACCAACTTTTTATTTTCTGTAATACTTCACTCTCTATACTATGACGAATAAATAAATAATATTGTTGTTATTTTAGGTGAACATCCAGCAGCAATGCAGCAAGGTTGCGCAACATCGTCTCTGCAACTCTCAGCTTCTATTATAAGTATATTCCTCACATTGTATGTGACGATACCCTATTTAAATTTCCAATTCGTTACGTGAAATATTTAATTACCTATAGTGAAAATATCTGAGTGCAATTTAATAGGCTAAAAGATTAAATGTATTTACATCGATTAGAATTTATAATGTAAATATTAGGATAAATTTAATATTACTATTGAATGGTTGATTGAATGCTCATAGCATAAAATATTAGAGTATTTTTTGTATTATTATTTTTACGATTAAATCAGGTTCTAGTTTTAAATAGATAAATCGAATTATCTTTAACAAAAGCAAAGTTTTCAAGTAATTCGTTAATTATCTTGTTAAGATAGTTTTGGAAGAAAAGACAACAAAGATGGAAACTTGTTCGTCCTTCCTCAAGTTTTGGGGTTAGTAAAATAACACGCTAACAAGGAGTGAAATTAAGAAAGTTTGCATATAATTATAATTTTGATGCGTTGCGTGGTTCTTGCAACGTTATTTTAGGGAACAAAGTATCTGATAATGTGGAATATTTTAAAGCCATAAAAATGTAAAGCAAATTTTATATTATACATATACGAGTACTTTTATATTACACAATACAGTTGTCCTTTTTTTTATAGTGGGGAAATCTTCTTAGATACCCCCGGCTCCCGGGGATGGAGCCGTGGTTATGTCGGATTTTTACCGACTAAAACCCCACTCTGTTCCATCGCGCTGCTTTGGACGGAACTGCGGGAACGGTTACGACTCTACCGCGTGTCCCGCCCAACAATACAGTTGTCCTAAGAATTATTTTTATCTTATTTTGTAAAAGTAAGAAAAGATAGAACGAAAAAAGTTTATTTCATTTCTGTATCAATTGCGAAGAAGTGTAAGATATACTAGTGAAATATTATAAATTGGTGACACCACATAATAAATTGTGTTTTTGAGGATCAATGTGAACTGTTTTCAATAAACTTTAGTACACCCAATTCAAATATTGACTTTGTTACTCAAATCTTAACTAGGAATCTGTTTGGTATTGTTTTAAATATTTTATAGTTCACGCTACAAATTATTATCCTTACTAAGAATCTATTCGGCAAGAATCTTATATTATTTTTAAATTAAATAAAGTATTTCGAGATAGCCTTTAAATGTAAGATTACGTGTAACGAAGCGCGATGAACGAAAACCGATAAATCACGAGCCAATTAAGGGACGTCACTAAATAAGAATTCTCCTTATACTGAATTAATTTTCTTTTAGAAGCCTCAGTTTTTCTTTGACCGCATTGATTAAATTCGATTGTTCTTATGTTAATTGTATTGTTTTAGGTGTGATAAGGTCTTTGATCTATAAAGTGTGTATTTTATTTAAATTTAACATTGAAATCGTTATTTCAGTCTGTACTTATTTAAGTTTTTATTTTTAAGGTTTTATAATTTGGAAATCTAAAAACAATGTTCTTTGCTGTTTATTTTTTGTTTAAGTGTATATAAATAATGTTGTTTATATTAATAATTTGGTTAGTATAAAAGTTGTGATTTAATCACAATGTCCAATGTAAATATTTAATATAACTACATTAATATTTAAAGTATATGTTGTTTCATTTCAAACATTCATCGTACTAATTCTTTTAAAATGGTAATTAAATCCAAGAGGGAATTAAAACCGAATATTCAAGAGAACATGCCAATAAGATATTATTGCCATCATATCTATAATGCCATCTATAAATAAATAAATAATAAAAATCTTTATTGACATAATAATTGTACAGGTCTAGATAATGAATCTATATTATTTCTTTTTGTTCAATGTTTCATATTTCCCAGAATGAAAGGCATTTTCAATTGATCCCATATAAACTAATTTATGCCTTGTTCTTAGAACTAACATTACAAATCAAATATAGTTAGGAAAATCGCAGAAATTTAGTTATTAGGAAAAGGAATCGTCATTGACAGCGTTTGATAAAGGTATCTAAAGAGAAGCTGACATGAACTATTTACTATTTATGTGCTTCCAGGAATGATATTGCTTGATAGGATGTGGGAGGAAATATTTATTACGAGAATATTACGTTATATCGTAATTAAATAAATAAATATTTCAGGACAATTTTCACACACGGCACGATCTGATCCCATGCTAAGCTATCACTTGTGTTATGGAAACCAGATGGCTAATAAACATACATATATAATTTTAAATAAATTCATATATAGATAATTAACACCCAGACACAGATCAAACATCTATGTTCACCACACAAATATTTGCCCCGGATGGGAATCGAACCCATGACCACTGGCTTGGAAGGCAGGGCCACTACCAACCAAGCCAACCGGCCAGTCAAAAAAAATTGAATAAATAAACTGGAATTAGCTGGAAGTACATTAAAGTAGGATGTATCTTATGTATGATAAATAACAAGATGCTTGTCGTTAATATTTTCTTGTAACATTTGTACCTCAAAGAATATTACGGTACTTACTTACATCAAAAAAGATATATCTTAAAACCATCGTCCACATGCATTTTAAATAACTTGTATTCAATTGGTTAAACACACTGTTGCGTTCGACACTATGGTTTTATTTACAGTACGGGGATAAATAAAAGGGCTATGCCTATTGAAATAATACTTCCAGTTCTATGTAGTTATCATACTCAAAGGAAACACGTATGTAAAAAACACTATCATGTAGGTAAGTCTTAAAGACTTCGTGTACGAAATATTTTCACAGCGCAATCTCAAAGGATAAAAACCTACGTAGGAGTTATTAGAACACGTGTATGAACTTGAACAAAAAACTTTCTGAGAAGTGATTACATACAGAAACAATAAGTTCCTGGCACAAGTATTGAATGCCTACACATTTTAAGATACATAATTTATCTCCGTCCTTATGTATCTATGCTTAAGCATCTTTAAAACTAGGCAACATATTTTGATACAATAATTATTTAGTAGATAGAATTTTGTTATGTTTTGTATAAGCGTTCGGAAGACTAATCCTACTAATATTATAAATGCGAAAGTTTGTGAGGATGTGTGTGTGTGTGTTTGTTACTCTTTCACGCAAATAATTTTCATTTCATTTCATTTCATAAATACTACTGAACCGATTTTAATAAAATTTAGCACACATATAGAGGGTAACTTGGATTAACACATAGGATAGGTTTTATCCCGGAAATCCCACGGGAAAGGGAACTATGCGGGTTTTCCTTTGAAAACGCGGGCGAAGCCGCGGTCGGAAATATTTTATATTATGTACAGCTTAGTACAATCCACTAAAGAGAATAAAGCTCTATACTAACAGGAACCTACCGACAAAAAATCCAGCAAAACCCTGAAAAAGGCGTTAACATCTGTACATCACACAAACGGCGAATACGTTGGACCTAAATGTGACAATAAATTGAGCCACTTAATTCCGCCATTACTGAATTCATGGCAGCAATTTGCTAGGAAAATACAGCTTTGCAGACTAGGCGACGGACTGAACGACTTGCCAAATAAAATGAAGCCTAGATATTTTGGCTTTCTTGTTAGAGTTTGAATATAGAGACAATATCTAGCTTGGAAAATGTGCCTAGATGTCTTTACTTGTAAATATATTAAGATCTTTTACATAATATGTACATGTGTTTAGTAGGTATGTGACATAATTTTATTATTTTTAATAACATAATATACATTTACTTGACGAACCATTAATTCATGTTGATGAAGGGGTCAAATCTAAATTTCATTATAAATATGTATTTTCTCCTATGGAAACATTATATACAAATATTGTGATAAAAATTTCCTTTTAATCGAACCATTAATAAAATCAGGTAAAAAAATAGTTAATGTGAAAAGGATGAAAATTTTCAATCAATTTATTTAATGAAATTCTTTGGAAATAATATTCCAATCTTCGTTATTAAATTCTATGTTCATAATTAAATGGATTTAATGAAATACTTATTACGGTCACTAGTCCGTATTAATAAGTTAAAGTTTGTTTTCATAATTATATTAATTTCTTTATAATATAAAGAAATTAATATAATTGCATTGATTATACAAATTGCATTGATTATATTATAATCAATGCAATTTGTATGATTGATTTCATAATTTAATGGTACTTTCTATCTGGGTACTACAGGACTATGAATTTGCGAACTGATTTTGCTTATAAATATTTCCGAACATTGTCAACTAGTTAGAATAAAGCAAATATTGCAACTAATAGAAAGCAAATAGTGTATAATTCTGTTGAACCATATTTCTTGTGAACATTCTCTTCATATATTAATATCTATAATAAATATACTGGATATTTTCACATGATCAAAGACAGAGACTCGTAACCAAACTTTTGCGACAATCAAGCTATCAATATGAATATACATAATATTATGTCTTGAGTTTACCTACTTCCGCATGAATAAGGTTAAATTCGTCGCAGTTATAACAAAATGTATATACTTCAATGATGATACTTATCAATATCTCTCTGATTGATTGATTTTAGAAGACGATATACAGAAATAACATATACGTTACCATTCATATTATGCGAAAAGCTTAGATATTATTCTGTTCATATTCATACTTACATTGAAATGATTGCTTTCCCACTAATTATATAGTAGATATAATATTATTTACGATTGATCCGTGATCGTAATCTTTCAAGCTTCAAGACGTTGTTGTTATAAAGTATGTATCTAATCTGTTTGTGTATCTTAATTTATAAATATTCTAACAGTTTTTTCTCACTTACTCACACTTGAACAGTCATAATATTTACTTGAATTTTAATTCAATCATGACCCAGTTCGACTTTTGGAACTCCGTCATAAATTTTGATTGTTGTTTGTTGCTCGTGTTTGTAATTGCTTTCTTGCTATTGTTGACTTGTATAATTAATTTGTTCAAAACAGATGCTCTTATTTTTGATAAATGAGTATCCTATCCTATCATACTAATATTATAAATGCGAAAGTATGTGAGGATGTGTGTGTGTTTGTTACTCTTTCACGCAAATACTACTGAACCGATTACAATGAAATTTAGCACACATATAGAGGGTAACTTGAATTAACACATAGGATAGGTTTTATCCCGGAAATCCCACGGGAACGGGAACTATGCGGGTTTTCCTTTAAAAACGCGGGCGAAGCCGCAGGCGGAAACCTAGTATTCTATAACGTTGAAATATGAAACAATGCTTAAATGTTTGGAACGTATTTCGAGATTGTTATTGTTCACTAGCGGTCCGCCCCGGCTTCGCCCGTGGTACATAATATTTACGTTTTCTCTACATAAAAACCATCCTCGTACTTCAAGGAATATAATAAAAAAAGAATTATCGAAATCGGTTCAGCCGTTCTCGAGTTATGCGCTTACCAACACATTTTGCGATTCATTTTTATATATAAGATTATGTAAAAATATCCCTGTATGCAAGTAATAATAAATGATCTAAATATCTAAACATATAATAAGTCAAAATTGTACATTATTTTTTTTAAAGTATACTTGGGTCGTGATCTGCTAACGATATCGAATCCAAAAAATTTTAGAATTTTTGTACGATGACGTCTGTTTGTCTGTATGTATGTCCGGGTCCAACTGAAGAAGTACTGCATGGATTTACTTCAAATATTGCATTAACATTACTAACAGGTCGGGTCAACGTATAAGGTATATATAATCACGCTAAGACCAATAGGAGCGGAGCAGAACGGGTAAAAAGTAAAAAAATGACGCGCTACGCCGTAGCACCGTAGCCCTTTTTCTTGGTATCGTCATAATCATAAAATGATATAAGTGAAACAATTATAAATGTTATTTAATGTGCATGATTATTATTACACGAAAATGAATATAATAAGGAAATAATATGTCTACATCATTTGAGACAGCTAATCGGAGTCGAATAAGCGTCCCGAAAGAGACTTCCCGGGAAAGTTTTTCCGTAAATTGTTATTGGGGAAAGATGAATGACTTACCTATAGCTATAGAAATGCTTATTAAATAAATGCAATTATATTAATATTATTTTTAGAAAGAGTAGTTTCAATTACAAATGAGGAAAAAAAATATTTTTTAATATATTTCTAACATCGTTTTGTTTTTTAAGACAGTCATAGTTTTTATAGAGCTAGTTAAGTACTTAGATTCATTTTACTTTATTATAATATTAGATAGATAATGAATGAATAATATTGTTAATACTTTAATTATAACGCTGACATTTTTTTTTCATGGCGTACTAACTAATAAATATTTAACGAATGGAAATTCTCATAAACAAACTCTCTTTGTTTTTCAACAATTTCTAAAAATAATTCAGAGATTCAATAAATCTTTATAAAATATGTCACGAAAAAGTACCGAAGTTAATAAAATTACGGTGCTTTGACGAAAATAGGAAAGTATTTTATGAGCTTTTATTAAACAGCCTTCCTATAATGCACCTATTCTTATATATATCTTTTGAACGGATAAAGTAATTTCAATAATGTCTATTTATACCGTATGTTGTGTTATACAAAAATTGGTTATCTGCTAAGTCGGTTTACTGACGATAGTTGAACGTGACAACGTCCGATTGTGCTTCTTTGTCGGTCGTTCCGCACTCTCGCTTGCACTTCAAGCCACATAGGGAACGCCTCAGAGCGAGGTAACGCCGCATTAGTCATGTTTTTTCGTGTGTGCAGCCGGCTCATTTGAAAAAATGATCTGCCAACTTCCCGTAGTAGATAAATTTTAGCAGATCAAAAAAAATGTGAGTTCTTATCGCGTGCAGTTGAGTTCTACAGTTCCTGATACTTTTTAGAAATACTCGCGTAAAATGAAACACTAGAAAATTTATTTATGTCATATTTCATCACGCCGTAGCACCATGCCGTAGCAGCATGCCGTAGCATCATGCCGTAGCATCACGCCGTAGCATCACGCCGTAGTATCATGCCGTAGCATCATGCCGTAGCTTCATGCCGTAGCATCACGCCGTAGCATCACGTCGTAGCATCACGTCGTAGCATTACGTCTTAGCATCACGTTAAGCCGGGTCCAGGTCGGGTTTTTTCAAATGTCGTTTGTTAAGGTAAAAACGCCAGAACTATTTCTAAAAAGTATCAGGAACTGCAACTGAACTCAACTACACGCGATAAGAACTCACATTTTTTTTTGATCTGCTAAAAATGATCTGCTAAGTTCACTAACATTTTTTAAAACAACCAATATATCGCTTCATTTACCTCGCCTCGCTAAGCACAGCTCTGGTGGAAACGGCTCAGCGGTGGCAGCATCGCACAGCTTTGGTGGAAACCCCCCACACATTTTTAACCGACTTCAAAAAAAGGAGGAGGTTATCAATTCGGCCGGTATGTTTTTTTTTTTTTTAATGTATGTACACTGATTACTCCGAGGTTTCTGAACCGATTTATGTGATTCTTTTTTTGTTCGATGCGGGATGGTGTTGAATTGGTCCCATAAAAAATTTATTCGGATTTACCCAGTAGTTTTTATTTTATAAGCATTTTTGTCTGTATTTGTAAATGTTGCAAGTGCAAGTTTGAAGTCGGTTGTTTTTAACGCAGTTATCACTTGTCATAGCACAGCTAGGTATCCTCGCACGACACATTTCTCTCCCACATTATTGGATAAGCACCTTAATAATAAAGTACCTTTCGACTTCATATAAGAGATACCAAAACATGTACACACATATAGACATCTATATTCTCAGATAGAATCAATTAACTGAAAATAAGCAAATTAAATGCAAGAACAATGCATTTCCACTGATCCACTTGATTTATTCATTCAACTTTCGGTTAATTGCGAGGTCAGGGTGTTTTCAAACTATACTTCAACTATCAGCGAAAAGGAATTTAACATTGATAAATTACTTGTGAACAATTTTGATGGGATTGGGAAGTTCATGGGTGGTAGTTCATGGTGGTGGTGGTATTATAAACTATTTCAGCATGGTTTACAATGTTTGTGTTTATCGTTTTTCGACCCCTTGAACTTGTTATAAAAACGAAACCTTTGTGTGTAACATAACTATAGGTATGTAACGTAAATTGTGCATGAACGCTATTTACCTAACTATAACTGATTTACACTGATTTTCTTTCGATTATAAAAACATAACCTTTTTAAAAATATGATGCGGGTGAAGTCTCATATAGACTTATAAATGCGTAGAGATTATTATTTTCAGCGAACCATAATGAATGTCCCTTTTCAAATCAAAACAATCTACAATGCTTGTAATTTTTAAAACATGAAAGATATAACAAACAAGCTTAACAATAACAGAACAATGAACAATATGTAGCACAGGTTGTATCTTTAATCTCATTATAAAATGAAATATATGGATAGGTACCTTAATGAACACAATACCGCATTATCTCGAATGTAATATTGCCCGTTCATACCTCTAATTATATACCCCCGTATTACTATATGAAGGTCTAAAAGCTCTGGGGAAAGAAACTTGATTGTTTGTCGAGAACTCAGGGCTTACGACTAATTTAATCATTATGAAAGGGGTCAAAGGTCACTCTGATTCATAAAACATTCACAATGGCAAGGAAAAGTAATTGAAGGAACAGGGAAATGTTTTAAGTTGAATTGAATTGGTAATGTAAATATTGTTTTTGTTATTATATTAGATTAATTCTGTTTGAACAATTTATAAACGTATTTACGTGGACTGTTTATGAATTTTTCTCATATTACTACTATATGTTATCTAGACGATAGTCAGCTTTCACATCCGTATGAAAATGACATGGTACCACATTTTACATAGGTATACATACATTTTACGCTCCGATACTTAAAAAAATCTTATATATAAAAATGAATCGCAAAATGTGTTGGTAAGCGCATAACTCGAGAACGGCTGAACCGATTTCGATAATTCTTTTTTTATTATATTCCTTGAAGTACGAGGACGGTTCTTATGTAGAGAAAACGTAAACATGTACCACGGGCGAAGCCGGGGCGGACCGCTAGTAATTCTATAATTCTTTATTTTTGTCACTTACGTTGATCGGATAATACCTTGTTATTGGCGTACTTAATTATTAATTACTCTTTATTGTATTATAAGCTGTAAGGTACCTTTTTATAAATAAAAAAAAAATAAAATAAAAAATAAAAGCAACTGAAACAGTACAAGTATTTCAATGAAGTTGAATTTTGAACTTGTCGTTGCTTTTGATTTCTAATGATGCATTTGCATTTTACATGACGCGATTCTGGGGAATAATTAACAGAGGAATATAATATTATTGTAGAAGAATGCAAATCGCAAAAGTGAGCGTATTTAAAATTTACACCAACAACTTATTAGTTAGGTATTATAATAAAATGCTATAATAATATGCTATATAACAAAACTTTTACTTTATTTCCTGTTCAAGCATTTACAGAATATTTTCTCACAAGATCTCTCTTTTAACACCTATAAGAAAGAATCGTTAATAGCACATCCAATGCTTTCAGTGCCTTAAGCGCTAAATCTGTATGATTTATATAACCGCCGTTAGGCCTTACCGGCAAAATAAAGGTAATGAAAAACGACAAGATAAATGTGGTCCACGCTTTGCGGTTTACAGAAAAATAAAATGAAGATTCCTTGCTGCTCATTCAGTTAAGACAATTTTCATTACACGTAAATCTCTATAAGTACGTACGTAATAAATAACAGGGTGATTATTTCTTAAAATAAGCTGTAATATTTTCAAAGTGACCGGGATTGCGAGTTATGTTATTTTTATAAATCGGGTTTCAGTCTAGACTAGACGATAAAAGATACTTTTAAATTTATTTTTGAAATTATATTTTTATACAATTATTATCGTCTTTTGGATTATATTCTTTGGATACAGTATAATATTAAGTATCATTATAGCTACAGAAATTTTCCAAATGTGAATAAAAATTTAATTCATAATTTTATTGAAATAAAAAAAGAAGACAGACAATTATTAAGCTTTTAATTCTTTCTATGGATAACCAGTGTATTAATATAGACTTACGTTCGTCCTAGTCAATGAGAAAAAACCAATTTGGACAGTTAGCGGTCTCAAAAGCGTAATTCAAAAATCCTTTGAATGTCCGTCTTACCAAATAACCAGGAACAAAACTAAACTAATCGCACAGCCGAATCCCAATTCCCCGTAAACCCTTTTCGGGTGTCCAGAACAGCTCCACATCAATTTCGCTAAAAACCTCAGCGAAGAAATTAATTCAATTGGCAATCCCTGCCAATTGCTTCAATTTGTCTGACGCCCTTTATAGTTAGATGACGTCATCAAGGGGATCTGCTGTCAGGTGAATGCGGGAATGAGTGGAAATCAACGAACTGATGGCTCAGGTCATTCACCTTTATACGTATAATAAAATATTTGTTCTTATTGTCATGGGTATAAAGGATTCTTTGATTCTTTAAAAAATTCAGCTAACATTATTGTTACTATAATTAATTATGATACAATAAACAAATTTTCAATTAAAATAATTAAAAAATACGAAATGTATAATATCTTCAGAAAAATAGAAATTATCACGTGCGAAAGTTATTTCAATTACATTAGCCATATCAAGAAAAAGTTAAACTAGTAAATAAATGGCGTATCCAAGGAAATTCTATTTAAAGTTGCAAGTTCCAAACTTTCGCCACTCCGTTGAAAACAGGAATAATATGGATCAGACTGTTAATTGGTACAACTTAATTGAATTCAATTCGTGCTGAGTGCTCCGTAGACTTATTTTATGTTTAAATATTAAAATGAAACGAATAATTTAGGCAGGATTGAAAGTTATTGATTTAATTAATTCGGAGGACTCAATAAGAAGATTAAATTTGGGTAGTTAACGTTTTGCACCGAGGAAAGTGTTAATAGCCTTGTGATTGGTGTATTTTAAATTTTCCTTGTTCAAGAATACTTTACACAAATACTTGTTCGGTCATCTTTATATTTTATCTGTATAAATAATAATTAATCAATGCTTCGATACGAACGGTTTTACATATTATTATAA
>CAJQZN010043537.1:6392-46298 GCA_907164685.1 Colias eurytheme | reverse complement strand
TATGAAGACATCCTTATGTTAACGCATGCGTTGTATTAATTTTAATAGTAGCTGAAACATCAGGGTTTATATTTTCCAATTCATCAATAAAAAACCTCGATTGGTTTTGTCTTATAAAATTATTAACTGGTTTCATTGGATTTGGAATATCCAATTTATTTGTTTTAATATGAGTGTCGTAGACTGTATTTAATGAAGGATTTGCTTCGACTGGTTGGAAGGTATAAATATAGGGAATAGTATGGGTACTGTTATGAAATTCGGATACTTGTCGAAAAAGCTGATTTTTTGGCGCGAAGTTCTTCCAATCCATAGTGTCTTTACTAGATTTATTATTATCTATTTCTGTAGTTTTCTCTGTATTTTCTAAGTGTTTAGATAATTTTTTAAGAAATATCTTTAACAAGTTCGTATTTTCGTTTATTTTTTGTAATATTTCGTTTGTAGTATCATTATTGTGTTTTATAGTTGCTATAAGTAATTCCTTTTCTTGGTCTTGAATTGGTTTTGATGTAGTTATAGTATGTGTTGTAGTTAATGGAGAACTTGTTGTAGTTTTCGTTGTTGTTGCTTTAATAGTAGTTGTTATTGGTTCTGTTTTATGGGTTAATTCGGTGACATAATTATCTTGTCTGTACAAATTGTCTTTGACATCTAAGAAAGGCATCGGATTAAAGTCCTTTTTGTTATCCAATAAGTTTTCTAAATATACTCTTTCTCTTTGTAAATTGTCCAACTGTTCATCAATTCTTTTTTTATGTATTTCAAAAAGTAGTTTCATTTGATTATCTCTTTCTGTTTCTTCATTTTTCATTACTATTTCAGGCATAAACTTTCGACTTGTATTTGGTTCATTTTTAAAATCTGTACTATCATTGAGATTCTCTATTTTTGATATTTGTGATACATTAAGCGTTGAAAAATATCGTAAACCGTTTTTATCATAACTTTTGTTAACACTAGTGTGTATTTCTTTAAATCCTGAATGTAAATCATTAGAAATGTTTTTGGGGGATATTTTAACAGTGACTTTAAAGTTAGATTTTGAGTGTGGTAGTATTGCATTAACTATATCTTCAACTCCAGGTATTTGAACATTAACTGGTAAGTTTCCGAATGCATTAGAGTTTACTTTTGGTTGTACATTACGAGTTCTTGCTTGTATTCTATACGGTTGAATTTGTGGTTTTTCTTCGGAGGAATATTCTTTAGATTTGGGAAGCTCTTCGAAAAATATATGCGGGTACTTAGACATGAGTACAGCTTGTTCTAAATTACGGCCACCTTCAAGAGGTGAAACTGGTTGATTGGGATAGTTTATATCTAAGAAATCTGACAAAGGTAATAAATCGCTATTTTGTACTTCTTCATCTGCCATAGTGTCAGGTATTTCAGTGTCTTTTATAGCAGACTTTCTATTCAAATCTGCATTTTCTGGGGATAGTAAATATACATTTTCATTTGATCTTTTTTCGGGTCGAGATGAACGTTCTCTAGCTATAATTCTTATTTTATTTACATCCCTCTTATTCCTTTTATTGTTCAAAAACAATCGTTTTTTCATCATTGTCTTAGTGTTGAGAAATTTGTTTAATTTTATCTTTGATTTGATGTTTGAAATCTTTTGTACCGAAAGAGAACGTTTTTGTCTATTCAATTTATGATTCATTTGTTTATTTGGATTTAAATAATTGTAATAATTGTTGTTTACTGCGATCGATAAATCTTTGATTCGAATTGGTTTTGATATTAGATTAATATTACGAGGATATATCTGATAGTTACGTCTTTTTACGTTATGATCTTTTGATAAAACCTTAAATGACTTCGCATTACTGATTAGGTTTTTTCGAAAAGTAAAAGGTATAATCAATCGTTTAAATAATGATTTATAGTTTGAATTTTTATCCATATTTACTGATCGCCTGATTATTTCATGACTATTTTTTATACTTTCTTGCTCTCTTTTAGGATATTGTTCTTCTTCTACAAAGTTACCAACTTTATCCATATTATTAACATCTTCGGTGTCATAGCTTTTATGATATTCTTTTATAAGATTTTCTAAACCATTAAACAATTTAAGACTATCAGCATCTGGTGGTTCATCTACGTATTGATTGAAACCTACTGAAAATCCAGATCCATCTATGTCTTTTAAATAAAATGTAACATTGTTAGTCTTGTCTGCTTTAATATTATCTTGTTCCACTGTTATAGGTTTTTGTATACGTTTCGGGATATCATCATTCAACATACTATCATAATGAATAACTAGTTCGCCCATTTCAGCAGAATTCACTGATTTAGAGGACGTCAAAAAGGCAGGACCAAGGTTCTCACGTTTCCAGTTATCACCACGATAGTCTAAAATATTATCCACATGTGGTAATATTTTGCCGATAGGATCAACTTCTCTGCGATCAATATTCAGAAGTGAAGGTGCTATTTTGCTAAAGAAATTATCAAGTTTGGGCTTGATAGGATCTTGATTTCGTTTTTTAACTTTAATATGTTTGAAACTTGCTTTTTTCTCATGAGTACTATCTTCGTTGATAGCCTTTTGTATTTTGTCAATGAGGTTGCGAACCATTTTTTTCTTCTTTTCGCCTTTACTACCCTTTCCATCAAAATGCGTTTCTATTTCAATATACAATTCTTCGTCGTCTTTTTTAAGTTTATCATGAGCTGGTTTAGGTTTATGTGTTGTAGCTTTATCAACGTAGTGGATTTTTATTTGCCTCTTTAAACGATTGGCAGTTGCTTTTTTACCAACATCTTTTTGTGACGGATTACCCATAGGATATTGTTTCAAATATGACTCGATAATTTTATGGAAAGCAGGATTTGACATAAAATTTTCATCCATTGTTTGTACAGTAGTACTTTCTGCAATTTCTTCATTATGTATTTGAAATTCTGAGTGTTTTCTGGAAGTTTTGTATTTTTCATTTGGTGATTTTTGATTAACTGGGAGCGTTTCTTCATCATCCATCTTTTGAAATTTAATAGATTTGCCATTGTATATTAATTTAATAAGTCCAATTATATCTTTGTTTTGTCTGAAAAAGAAATTAAGTTTTAATAGATTTGACAAATTATTTTTATTTTAAACTGTAAATTGGCAAAAATTTTCTTACGAATCGTTTTCCTTATTGAATTTTCTATTTTCATTTATTTCAATGACTGTTTTTATGAAGAGCTTAGGTTCTGAAAAAAAAAATAATCACTAGTTTATGGAACGACAATTCGACAAAATATATAAAGTATAAAATCAAAATTTACCTTTATGCTTTAAATTAGGTTTTTGGCTCTCATTTTTCGTCTCTTCAGCTAATTGGTTTTGCAATGATTTACATTTTAGCAGTTCTTCGAAGAATTTTTGTTCTTCTGTATTGGATGCTTGTTTCATTCCCAATTCTTTAGAATTTACTGCTTTGTCATGCTTTTGAGGGTTTTCTACAAAATAATTAAGGTTTATGAGGTTAATTGTATCAAAGTAAACTAGCACTTTACTTAATTTCATATATTATTTTAAAGACGTATTTATTGAAAAATTAATTACCAGAATTTTTGCCATCATAAAAATTTCTGATCAGCAAGTGAACCTTTTTATACACATCATTTAAGTCCATATGACCAATTATACCTTGTAACAAAATGTTATGCATTGCCAAATGTAACATATTATCGTTCCCTGCTTCGTCTTTTCTTCTAGTTTCTTTTTCATCAGGTTTCACAGCACCTTTCGCTGTTTCTTCTTGATCCATTTCTTCGAGCAGTGTTGCTAATTTGTTTGTTAAAATCTTCTTCATGTTTGGATTTTTTACTTGGAATACGAAATCGTTTGGCTCTGCAAGAATTTTTATTGAAACTAAGTACAGTATAATATTAACGTAGTTAAATAAATGCGAAAATTGAGTGGATAATGTTAAATTTGAAATGGTCTTACAATAAAATCTGAGAACTTTAGTAAAAAAATTGTATTTCACTTTTTAATCAAACGGCTATCGAATGTTTTTGTTTGAAACATATTCAAATTAAGTGATATATTATACCTAGCTGCAATTAGTATATAATTATTAATTTTGAATATTCTTTCACCTAAATAGTCTTACCTATAGAACGTTTAGCCCTGTAGGAATCAGAATCATCCATATAATTTTGTTCTTCATTATAATATTCGATTTCATTTTTATTACTTTCCATTGGTTTATCTTCCAAGATATTTGGTGTGGAGTGTGGACTGTTATCTAAAATTATAATACTCAAGAGTGCTATTAATTTGTTTTTGTTATGCCCAAAGTATTTGTATTGGATATGTATTGTAATTTTTTTTTAATCTTCTTGCCTCTTTCTTCCTCATTATCATAACACATATTGTATCTTCAAACGTCTATGGCGAGGTCGTTACTCGTTTTAAAAGATTAGTAAATTAGTTAAAAATAACTCTAACAATTTATATTGTCGTTTTAGAAAGGTAAATTTACCTAGAAAATTTTATTTAACTAGCTGCGCTCCGCGGTTTTGCCTACAATGCTCCGCTCCTGTTGGTCTTAGCGAGATGACATACAGCCTATAGCCTTCCTCGATAAATGGACTATCTAACACTGAAAGAATTTTTCAAATCGGACCCGTAGTTCCCGAGATCAGCGCGTTCAAATAAACAAACAAACTCTTCAGCTTTATAATATTAGTATAGATTAATCCAGTGAACCCAGGTAACAACAAGCGGCTGGTAATTAACGAATCCTGATTATATCTACCACTCATTATGATAATTGCTTAAACAATTACTTACCATCTTTTTACCCGACTACGGCAAAGCAAAAGGAGGGTTATGATTTTGACAGGCTATGTATGTATGTATGTATGTATGTATGTATGTATGTATGTATGTATATATGTATGTATGTATGTATGTTCATCTGTTCCCTCGTAACTTCTAAACTACTTATCAGAATTCGACAAATGACATATCATTAGAAGCGTCTTAATTGTCCGCTGGTTATAGGCTATATGGGGTTTCACAAAATCTAATGTGGCGCCCTCTAGCGGACAAAACATACAGAGTAAAAAAATAAAGTTAAGATAAATATGCCGTGTTTGGTATCATTTGAAAGCTTTTTACTTGCACATTTTGAATATATATATATTACTAGCATTTGCTTGTGACTTTACCTGTATTCATGGGCTGATTGCATATAATTCACATCTTTTCGTTCATAGCTTCTTTATTAGTTCATCAATTTAACTTTTGTTTTATACTTTTTCAGCGTCGTTTTTTGTCGTAGTTGGGTTTTAGTTGTTTTACTTTTTATCTTGTTTAGATAACAATCCATCGATATCAATGAAGACATTAGTCAAAATAACTGTAAAAGTAAAAGCAATACCCAAGATGGTAGCACAGAAAACTCTATAAAAAATAGTGTCATAGTCGAAACGAGACATTTAAAAAAAGAACTAGTAATAATATTATAAAGGAAATTAAGAGTAAATTGATTTTAAAGATTTCTATGGAGTTCTAAACTCATTGCTGTTGTGTTGAAGAATGGTTTTAATGTTTTGGAAACATTAGTAAAGATAAGCGAACAATGGTATTAGAGTTGAATAAAAAATCCTGAAAGATAAGTATCCTAATTGAGTTAGGTATTTTAATGGGGCACAACTGACAAGAAATTAGGTCTTGTGGATAATAGTCGTTAATTATTTAATTAAAACAAGATATTTAGTACAATATACATGAATGACGATGTATAAAGCATAATTTTGTATTAGATAAGGAATACATACATTTAATTTTTTGAACTAAACTGACTCTATACGCTTTTCTAAGATTAGAAACGTCTATATTTAATATTTTAATTCTCCGATTTTAATGCACATTCTTGTCCTTTTGTTCTGTTATATTCCATATTATTATTCCATTGTTTTAAAAAACATGTATTTTTTTGGTCTGATATTTGAACGTCTTTATTGTTAATTAGCAGTCCGGCCCGGCTTCGCCCGTGGTACATGTTTAAGTTTTCTCTCCATTAGAACCATCTTTTTTATAATACTTCAAGAAATATTATAAAAAAATATTTAACGAAATCGGTTTAATTTTTATTAACATTACCAAATTACACAATATATTTCTTATTCCCATGATGATGATGATGATTTGTATTTCTTCTTCACATACAAAAAAAACACATTAAATTTACAATTTATTGACAACAATTTTGAACCAAAATCACGAATAACTCGACAATTTCAACTCTTGGAGCATTTCAAAGACAGTTTCAACCAAACGATATTTCATATTGAAAGTTGTTCGTCGAGCGTCCACTGAACCATAGGACATGTTAAGTGTGAATAGATCTGGATAAAACTGGAAAAAGTAAAAAAAAACACGCTTTAAAAAGATAAATTAATGTTATGTATTGTCACCGATTCTTAAAGTGTACAAAGTTTGAATTAAATCTGTCCGTTTAAAGTGGTTCAACATCGAGTCTAAAGGAGTCGGTTACAAGCAGACAGGTGAAGCGTCTCAATAATTCCCCGTCCGACTAGGGCCCTTCCGGCCTCCACTCAAGCGACAGCCCAAGCCGAGGTTCGCGATCCCCGTGGCGGGGGGACGCCCTTGTGCATGAACCTTCAGTTCACCCCCGCGTCCGCGTTAAAATGTAAAAGCCCTACTGGCTAACATTGAGAAACACCAAACAAAAAAAAAATCAATAATTCAATTTGTCTTTTAATAAATTGACAAAAACAGCCGATTTCATTGATCATATCGGTACAAAACCAAAATTAAAAACAAAAATTAGCAATGCTTTTGTAAAATAATAGCGTCTAAACATAACATGCATTTTCTATAGTAGAAAAAATATTAAAACAAGAATCTGCACATACAAATAAAATTCTCAAGGACTTTTTACTGTTAAAACTATACAGGGTGTCCCACTGTTGGTATACTAAGCTCAAAGGAGGTTATAGTTTTGCATACGCTGAGTACGTAAAAAATACTTATAAAATTCCAGATGCAATTTTTTTTAAATAGATGAATTCATAAAACTCTATGTGTACATCCATAACAAGCAACCCGCCCAACTTTGCTACCAGCACGTGAGCTATCGTTTAAGATTATGTTTTCATAGACAAAATGCTCACATTATATACCGCTTAATATATGCCGGCTGCGCGAAGCTAGAGAAGAAAACATGAATTTTCAGGAAAAATGTTTGACGTAATTTTGTTGTTTAAGTATTTTTTACGTGATCAGTGTATGCAAAACTACAAGTCCCTTCGCGTTTAGTATACCAATAGTGGGACACCCTGTATTTTATTTATTATTATTTACCTGCATACCAACAGAAGGATCCGTGTTAAATTCTTGAGATAGCTCGTTGCATTTCAGTATACACGCTTTTTGCGGTGTTACGTGCAGTAATTGAAATTTACCCTGTAATCACCACCATCATCATCACCATTAACTTCATCATCATCATCATAATCATCATCAATTTCACCAGAAAATTCAAAATCAAGTATTACTTTCTAAGTAGAATATTATGAGTGTACGAAATAAATATACAGCCGAGGATGATGATGAAGATGATGATGATGAAAAAGTAATATTAATAAATAGATATAAATTGTGTCAATAATACCTCTCTTTTCTTATCCACAGCTTCCCGCAACTGCATAATGATATTCCGACTGCCGGCTGATACGTTCCAACTATTTAAGAAAAAAATCTACTCAATATAATAAGCAATAAATAATAATAAAATATAAATATAAATAAATAAATATAAATATTATAGGACATTATTACACAAATCAACCTAGTCCCACAGTAAGCTCAATTAAGGCTTGTGTTGTGGGTACTAGGCGACGATAAATATAATATTTTATAAATACATATATAGATAATAACACCCAGACCCAAGAACAAATAATTGAGTTCATCACACAAATATTTGCCCTGACCGGGGATCGAACCCGGGACCGTCGGCTCAGTAGGCAGTTACTTTACCACTGCGCCAACCGCGTCGTCATATAACACATTTAAGAGACAGAGATATATTTGTCTATTAGTTTGAACAGGCATCACGCAAAAAAGCAACATGGAATGTAGGCCTGTAATACAGTAATTCTCAACGATGGGGTTAAAATTTAAATATTGCAAATGAACGGACTGTATGCATAAAAAATCATAAGCTCAATATAAATTTTGAACTACCAAGTATTTCAATCAACAATTGTATTTTTAATTGTATGTTGAAAAGCTAAATTACAAATTAATGTTAACTCTTATTTCTTCAATTACTCGACTATTCCACTAAAGCATTGTTTCTGTTTTAGTTTGTACAATAAAGCATTATAATCTTATAAATAAAACATACGTATATTATGAAACAACAACAACATACATACTGAAATATATTAAGCACCTACTCCACATTTTTTCTACTATCAACCCACTCCACACATTTCTTGTTCCAACTCACCGACTCCACTGAAAGTTGTATGCTCTCGAGAGGAAGGCCATAGCGTGATAGTTGTGCCTCTCGGCGACCCATTCCTTGGGGCAAGTGCCCTCCACGTGGTTGTGCCCGTCAAAGTCGGGGAAAAAGTCGCAAGCAGCTTCGCGCATTATCTATTAGTGTTTTTTGTAAGATAAATACGCAAAAAAGATAGATAGTTAACACGAAGAGTATAAAAAGGCAAAACTATTTCAATTATGAAAAAAAAGACGGGTTGCACTCCGGGAGTGCCGGCAGAAGTGAAAACGCGCGTAGTAGAGAGGGGATAGCTGTCTTCTCCCCATCCGTCACGCTTTTTCGATCAGGTCACGTGTCCTGACGCGAGTTTAAGATTTTATACCCATTACAGAAAAAGTGCTCAACGCCGCTAAAGAAGTTTTCACTTCAAAAATTGGTTGTCTGTAAAGTCGGTTTACTGACGATAGTTAGACGTGACAACGTCCGATTGTGCTTCTTTGTCGCTCGTTCCGCGCTCTCGCTTGCTCTTTAAGCCTTACATGGAAGCCTCAGAGCGAGGTAACGCCGCATGAGTCATGTTTTTTCGTGCGTGCAGCCGGCTCTATCGAATTATAAGACGTTGTCACGTCAAAAAGCATATTGTGTATAAGAAATGACGGTATTGCCATGACGCGACCTCGAAATTTTACTCTCAACGCGCCTAAAGAAGTTTCACTTCAAAATCTTGTCATAATAATCAAATTAATATTTAATGAGGACAAAAATGCAAAAAAATCTTGGCATGAATATTTGTAAACCGATATATTATTATTTTTTTTTAATATGTACCTAGGTATAATATAATTGCATGATAATTGTGAAGAAGCTAGTTGTAAATGAAAAACCGTGGCAAAAAAAGTACTAAACATACTTGTAATACTAGGTAATAATGAAAATAATAACTTGGCATGCATATTCGAAGTCGAAAATTAATTCTAGCACTTGTCACAATTGCGATCTACTTCAGTATCAGTGTTTCCGAGACACCAAAAACAGCGTGTACATGTGCCTGACTGAGTGTGTATGTCAGTGAGTGGATGACATGAGTGATACATGAGTGAGTTCCAATTTGAGTGTGTGTGAGTTTATACCTGTATCATCTTTTTAACGCTATACGGCTTATTGAAGTGTTGTTTCAACGCCGAAGTGGTCGCGTTAGCTATCCACTTTAATTTAACAGTATTTCCGAGACACACCCACGTGACTGTTATAGATACGCCTGTTACTGTTATTATAACGCCCTTGCTGGAATAAAAGATAAGTAAAAGAAAGCAAGAAAGAACACGAGGAAGGGAAAGAAATATTTTTGTTTATGAGAAAAAAAGGATTAAGTCATGAATTGTAAATCTAAATGAGCATACAGTCTAAGGCATACAGTAGAAGAACTCAGATTCTTTATTAATTTGCAATTAATAGAAAAGTAATGGGATAAACGTTAAGAAACAATTATATGGCTTTCTATTTACTATAATTAAATATCAATTAAGACAAATTTATTCACAAAGGTCGCTAGGGTCGCTAGTCGTTATAATGATTTTCAAATATTAATGAATCTTATGAAATAATTGATTACCCATTAGGATCCGGTCTTAGATCCCACCCCTGGTACGGCATGTTACCGTACCGTAATGTTGCTATACCTATGGGCCCTGTAAATGAATAAACAATGAAAAAAAAAGAGCGTGTGTGACGAGCACACGTGTCAGAAGTGAAACATTTTTGGCAAGATGCAAAGATACCAAAATCGTCCATGATGTGACGGTATAGCCATGACGCAACCTTGAAATTTTACTTACATCGCACCTAAAGAAGTTTCACTTCAAAACTTGTAAAGATAGTCATTTTAAACATCATCTCCATTTTTTTATGTTAAAAAATATTATGAATATAGAAAAAGGATATCTTGTATAGTAATGTGTTTGATTTTACGCGAATAAAAGATATTAATGATTTTTAAAATACGTTAAACTTGTTTAGATTTTATATTTTGAATTTTTTTTGTCGAAAACATGCTACGTACGCTAAGATGTTTTCCGTGCAATTAATTCTTAAATACGCTTATATATATCGTTATGTTTTCTACTAGGAATTCTGATTTTTCCACTTTCAGGTAATCTTATCTATCGTATAATCTATAACAACAACATTAACTACATGATATGATTTAATAACTATTTGAAAAGTAAATTAAAGAATTTCAATATGCTCACATAAAACGCCAGTCCTGAATTGTATAGTAAGTTTGTCCTCATTGAATTTGTAATCATTCACATAGTTGCTGGTCCATAGCTTTCTTTGTTCTTGCCACTGGCACATGACCGGCGGCTCCGTCCACATAATGTCTTGCGGTAATCTGTTATCATTAACAAATTTATTTACAAATTAATTACTTTCTTCAAAGGTTTAACACGTTTTGTTAATTAGGATATAAATGTGGTCAAAATTCGATGTGTAGTCTATTTTTTCTGTGGTGTAGTGCAATTAAAAAAAATATAGTATTTATTAACGATTATCAAAACGTGAGTGAAACCACGGTTAGAAACTAGGATTGCAAAAATAAGTAACTTATTATTAACATACACCGGATAAGTACTCTAACGAAGTGAGAAGTTTAATATACAGAACAGATTTGATGATGAAATGCATACAAAATTTTTGAATTTAATTGTGTAAACAGAACAACACAGTTTTTGATATTATATTAGGGAACCCTTATCTACATAATATTAATATCACAATACATCATACACCACACTCACTCAATGACCATTTTGAATCCTACACGTAATTTCAGTCTCAGATTAGCACGAATACGCAAGCTAACAACAAGTGTCACTATATGTGCGTAAACATTCGTGCAATATATTCACTGAGTGAGTGTTACTCATGTAACAGTCACTGAGTGAGTGACCCTACAACACTCACTCAATAAACACGAGCGCTAGTTTCTCGTACTCCGCCTCTATCCTCTTCAGCTCGGCCTCAATCTCCTCCGGGGTGCGGGTGACCCCCGGCGCGGGGGGAGAGGGCGCGCGGTACTGCACTTGGTACTTCATCGGTTGCAATTGCTTTGGTAGCTGTACTGTTGTTGTTTTATTGAGGAGGGTAGGAAAACAATTATTACATAGTATAAAACAACGTCTTTCAGCCCGTCTGACTGTTCGTGATAAAAAACTATCACCATTAGGTAGTTTGTTCGAATAGAGGCATGATAAAATTTAAGAAAGGGGGTTTCCCAGAATGTCTTGGTAATTACTAGAAGATGCCCGCGGCTTCACCTACATAGGAATGATAGTCCGTATTTATACCGACCTATATCTATACATATATCGTCATGTTACTATAAAATATTTTTCATGCACAAAAGATATATTATTTCTATAAATATGTTTTGTACGTACGTCAGAACAAGCAAACGTGAATACTTTTTTTATTTAAGGCACAATGTACAGTATCGTACATTTAAATAATTCAAGGCGCGCTTTCATCTGTCAATTTGACAGTTCACTGACGTTTCCACAATTTTGAACAGGGAATTCGCGCCAAAACGCACGCTTCGTTTGACACAAATAAAACGCCTATAAAACAGATTAGATATGACAGATAATTTCGCAGGAATATCACAGATAAGATAATTATATTGTATAACTATCATAACAGTTATGTCGCGTGCTGTGTTAAGTTCGCTTTGATATTCGCGAAAACTGTTCTACCATGTGTTTTTGTAAGCAATGTGTTTGTTTATGTGTAGAAACGTTATGATTTGGCAAACTATGTAAGTCGTATGTTCTGAATAGTGATGTGCTTTGTTAATTAGGTTGTAGATTAATTTTATAATACCTTATGGCCAGTAGATATAGGTATTACCTATATTGGTTTAAATGGATTATAGAAGATAAACAAATCCATGATATGTTTTATAGAGTTTTAGGTTTATTGTTATAGGTAATTTTTAACATTTTTAGACGTATAATAGACCGTTAACTTTCAGAATAATGATATCGATTCTATATACGAATAAAATACATATAAAATAATACACATACAACTGAGAAATCAATACTCCTTAAAAAAATAAGTTTTTATAAATTGAATAACTTATGTACACCTTTGCAAAAATAGCAATACATATACCTAAACTGGATATAGTTTCATCATATTCAATTACTAGCTGTGCCACGCGGTTTCACCCGCGTGGCTCCGCACCTGGTGACCTTAGCGTGATGATATAATAATATTATATCATCACGCTAAGGTCTAAGGCTATAGGCTATATCATAGCCTATAGCCTTCCTAGATAAATCGGCTATCTAATAATAAGATCGTGGCACTGAAATATATATGAATACAGACAGGATTGTAAAATTACAATGAAATAACATGATGCAAATGTTCACACAAAAAGTACATTTAAGTATTTTTCTGTCTATCTCATATCGTAAAAAACATTTTTATTTTCAACTTTATAACTAAGACATTAATTTTCCTCTGGATTACATATTTATTACGTTTAATAAATAAAATTGATAACAATTTTCTTAAGCGATATAAATCGTAATCCACATAATATTTATTTTTTACTACATCTTTATCTCAAATATAATAAACAATATTTAATAATAGTTACAGAAAACCTATTGATTTAAGGCCTGTTCAAACTACAGCGGTATCCGCTACCGCCATGGGTAGCGGTATCCCGATGGGCACGCGATTAAATATCTTACGTAGTATATAATATAATAATCGGCCCTTAAGGAAATAGATAAATCTTTATACGATACATAACATGTGGCGCAAATCGAGATAGATCATTTCTCTAGATAGTAAATACTGTCAAGGACCTTAAATAAGATTATTTATGTAGTATGTATTATCTTATGTACGATTTATATGTCATTGATTATTGATCAATGATCATTTATCTGTACTTATATTGTTTTATTTTATTTATTTATTTATATCAGGCAGCATTGCCTATTAGATTTAAGAGTTGCAAGCCATTTTTTTTTGATAAAATTATGTACATTATTTAGGAGCAAAGGCTGAACCGATTTTCATGAAATTTAGCACACAAATTGAGGGTAATTTGGATTAACACACAGGATAGGTAATTTGCCGGAAATCCCACTGGAACGGGAACTATGCGGGTTTTTCTTTGAAATCGCGGGCGTAGCTGCGGGCGGAAAGCTATATTATATAATTGATTTATTTATAGAAATATTAAAAAAGGCAAAGCCTAATAATAATTTATCTATTATAATATCTCATGTTAGATTGTCTCTATTGAGATGAGTGATGAAATAAAGATAAATCATACCTACCTACTATTAAAAAAAATCACGTTATTGTGCTTGAACTATACGTATGTATTCTATAATTATCATAATTGTTTGTTTGTATCGTTAAAAGTGCTAATCTCAGGAACTATACTTTACTATCAAAAGAGCAGAAACATCGACGAATAATTCTTAAAAAATAAAGAACTAAACCGCCTTCATATTATCTAGGAACTAGAGAAAAGGCAACAGCTTTCATATAAAAAAAGAATCATCAAAATCGGTTCATTCAATCAAAAGCTCTAAGGTAACAAAGACAAAAAGACGAATTGAGAACCTCCTCCTTTTTTGAAGTTGGTTGAAAAGTTGGAAAAATTGAAAAAAATATTTCTTTTATGAGCTGACCATGTTCCGTCATTCATCTGGTTATTAACCCAGATATATTTTGCAGTATAATCTATATACTCCACATACAATCAGCCAATGGGTTGCAAGACAGACACAAAGATAACCTGAAGGCCAGGGAGCGGTTGCAATGCCTAACTGGGTATATGACTGACGTGCAGTCGTGGGTCACGTCGGATGGTAGACTGACTGTCGCGTTGAGTAAGTTTATTTCAGGACACATAAGTAGAATAGTTTTAATATAGGTATTGTCCTTTTTGAAAGGGAGTTGTATTCATTAAATCAATCACAACATAGCTAGATTTATACGATATGACTTTTAGAAGGAAATATTCTTCATGCGAAAATGGCAAAGGGAAATCTTAAACTTGTTGACCTGTATGGTAAATGGTTGGAAGTAATGAAACGTAATAAACGAAAATACTTCAATTAAGCAATCCAGAGGTTACGTCAAAGGTACATTCACTGAAGTTCATATAAACTTGCATCCTCTAACCATTTCTTAACGTTCACCAATATGTTTCTCTATAAAGACCATTTTCAATAACATACAATTAGACAATAAAATACAATTAGACAATAAATCTAATACATGAAATTCGCTCAATTTCCAGAAGAAGGAGTAGCAGACCTATCGAATAGAAGCGATGCTCCAAAAGCGTTGAAAAACTTTCTAAATCCTCAGTCTAAGAACAATGGTGCCATAAAATATCTGAGCATGGCCAAGTGTGGTTTACGGAAATTTCCAACGGTATGTATTCTCTTCGTAGTATCCTACTAAATGCCTATTCAAACTACAGCGGTATCCGGTAACGCCGTGGGTAGCGGTATCCCGATGGGCTCGCGATTACATCTCTTTCGTATATTATTGAGACAAATCGCGTACCGATCGCCTGTTCGCTACCGTACTCGATGCGATGTTTACGATGTTTGTGAGGATAGATGTTTGTATACGAAAACATGACTGGACGAATATGATGAAAATTTTCAGTAATATAATGTCAAAATAACACATGATTTATAGAAATACTTGATTGTGCAAAAGACACACAGCTTGTAAATTAATTATAATTGTTCTTCACTTGTATCAAGTTTTGTTAGAGTGACGTAGGAATACCTCTAGATTCAGAATCTTAATCTAGAATCTGAATTCAGAAAGCTACATGCAAACTTTTTTATAATTCACACATATTCAGATTATTTTAGATTCTTAATTTTTCAGAATAATTTTTAATAATTTTTAAGATTCTGAATTCAATAAGCACGACTTCAGTTGTGCTGCAACATTGATAGTGCAAGTGCTAAGTTGATTTTATAACTGTCTGATTCGTGTGAGGCATGCGACCGGAAATTAGATTATGAATTTATTTTGCAATCAAAATATTGTACATCTTTCTCAAATCCATTCAACTGTCAAAGTTGTTAAATTCCTTTGCTGATTGTATCTTTAAAATACTTGATCGTTGTGCGTGGATGTACTGATCAAGATTAAAATCTATCTATATTATCTATTAGGTATGTATATCTGTCGCGAAATGAAAAAAAATTGGTTGTCTGTAAAGTCGGTTTACTGACGATAGTTGAACGTGACAACGTCCGATTGTGCTTTCGCTCGTTCCGCGCTCTCGCTTTCACTTCAAGCCTTACATGGAACGCCTCAGAGCGAGGTAACGCCGCATGAGTCATGTTTTTTCGTGCGTGCAGCCGGCTCTATCGAATTATAAGACGTTATCACGTCAATAAACACATAAATTCTATTATAGTTGCATGCCGCTAAATTTTCAATTATACATAGTTACATGCCTTTACGTTTTACCTTAATGGCCTCGTCCCGTTTGAAGTGGGCTTTATTACTCAATAATTAATATAGTTTAAAACTAAAATACATGCTTTGAAAAGATAATTTCATGAAATTATTGTCTTGTCACCGATCCTTGATAAGTGTACAAAGTTTGAATTAAATCTGTCCGTTGATCAATTGAGTCAAATTCGAGACTTAAGGAGTCGGTTACAAACAAACATACAGGTGATGCTAATAAAGCGTGTTCTAATCTGTATTTTCAGGTACTTTTCTTGAGTCCATCTGTTCCGTATGAGAATCCAGCAGAAACGGTTGAATACATGACATTTTATGGTAACAACTTTGGCCAATTCCAAATAACACCTGAGAAATATGACTCTTTATTGAATGCGACAAACGCTAAAGAAGTATTTTTGGAATCTATGAAAGTGCAGAGTAAGATTATGTTTTATTTATTTAAATCTAAAATAACTACCTAACTATTATTAAAGAAAAAAGAGAGTGCGAGCACACGTGTTAGAAGTGAAACTTCTATGGCAAGATTCAAAGATACTAAAATCGTCGCTTACTCCATGACTTGACGGAATTGCCATGACGCGACCTTGAAATTTTACTCTCAACGCGCCTAAAGAAGTTTCATTTAAAACCTTTATCAGTTTTGAAGTAATTCAAAAAGTTACTGAAGCACACAAACGAAATAGATCAATATTACTTTTTAAATTATATGTATACAATATACATAAATACGATAAACAACGAGATTGACAACCGCGCTAAAAAAATGTCTGAAACACAACTCTGCCTACGCATTTATTTGGCAGAGTTTTCTAATCAACGTAACAATAAATTTTAAACATTACTGCTACGTAATAAGTCGTAATTTCAATGAATGTTTTATACAATGCCGCTCAGACATTTTTTGACGACCTATAGTGATTGTGAGTCCTGTTGTTTATAGTTCAAACTCAAACTCAAACATTTATTTATTCAATTAGACTTCTTCTAGAAGCACTTTTGAAAGGTCATTACATATTTTTAACATTTACCGCCGATTCGTAAAGCAGTATCTACGGAGAAGAACCGGCAAGAAACTCCATAGATGCTCTTTTAAATCATGTGTCAAGTAACAAGTTATTGCATTTCTGGCTACTATAATGAGCAAAATTATATTTGTTGTTTTTTTTAAACAATTAATTCTTAACACACATATTGACATATTCAACTTATATCTCGTGATGTTTATGAGATAGGATTCAATCTTTTTGTTTCACATCCGATAGATAATACAATATGCTTTTATCTTTTTAAAGTATTACACTACAGTTTTACAGCATAATATTTCGATGTATAAATCGAAATTATCTATTCCGCTATCTTATGAATATGAAATGCTTGAAAATATGTATTGTTAAATCTCCTTATCACACAGATGAGGGGGTATTTTAAATCCTTAATTAATGTGTAATAATTATTTATTAACAAAACCGCTTTCAAAATAACAGAATGGTTGTTCGAAGTCGATTGAAAGAAGTAATTGTTGGTTCTGTACATTTGATTTATGATACTGTTAATTACTTTTTATTATTTCGTTTGACTAATTGTTAAGACTACGCGGTACGTAAATCTAAAAACACACTGTCAACATCTAATATAGGTAAACCAGAATCTGATGGCAATTAGGGAAATCAAAATTTTGAGTGTGCAACCCTAGGGAAAATGGACTGAACGATCTTGATACTTCTTATTTTTTATTTTGTCCTCAATATCATTAGTCACATTACATAAGTGGACAATACTGTACTTAATAATGAGATATCCACTTATGTA
The DNA here is from genome assembly GCA_907164685.1 of Colias eurytheme. Classification (NCBI taxonomy): domain Eukaryota; kingdom Metazoa; phylum Arthropoda; class Insecta; order Lepidoptera; family Pieridae; genus Colias; species Colias eurytheme. The sequence goes on along the minus strand of CAJQZN010043537.1, from coordinate 28,461 downwards.
TACTTATGTATAGGTACATTTGTACTTATGTATGTACATACTTTCATGTATAATATACATATTAGTTTTATATGTATATTAGACATACATATTATTATTTACACATACTTATATTTGTTTAAATCATTATCATTATGCCATGTCAAAAATGGATATAATGATAATGCAGATCAAAACTAGATTGCTTATAATTTTTTATGAAATAAAACAAAAATAAAATAAAACTATGTGAGAGAATCATAACAGAGTAGTTGTTATGTGGCTATACCTTCCTATTATAATGTACTCTATTGTGTACAACATAATGTCGATATTGAATTGATATGAAATGCATAGGCTTACGGGCCATGCTATGGTTTATATTCCTTGAGTCAGTAGCTCGATGATATAGTCTCGGTACTACCATCGACCGCGCAAGGTGTGCGCACTGAGTCATTATTTAATATTATTTCACATATCTACCTAATTATAATTAATTATGGAGAGTTATTTAAATTCTCCGACAGCAGCGGTGGGATCGGCACTTACTTATTACCCCGATTCCAATACGAATAAGACTTTGTTAAACGGTGCAAATCTGCAAGTGAGTGAAACGAGTGATAGTGTTAGTGAGATTCAAGAAGATATAGCTAGTGTTAATGAGGTTCGAGAAGAACCACAGTTTCCACCAATTAATCATGAGAATGTTAGCACGACAACGACAAAGTTGTGTGTGGGTTTCGCAATCATCATGTCGTGCGCATCCCTGTTAAAAGAAATGGCAGATACACTTTCCCGAAACGAAACATTTTGTTTCCGGGTCTAACGCATAATTAAGGAAGGTAAACTATAATGATGTTTACATACGGATGTACGACCCGAATGATAGCGAGTTTACGGCAGCACAATGGTGTAACGAAATAAACTATCATCGAATTCCTGTACCGACTACGAAGCCAGCCTTTATCTACCTGTGAGGACATTATTCTGAACTTGGAAAGAAGCTAAGAAGCGAGAGGAAATACATTTTTCGAGATATGGTATGGTAAAAAAATGATCGAGTTTCAACATACATCGAGTGCTCCACTACAAAGTTCTTGAAACCGACCGGCTGCGAAGGGGCTGGAACTACGCGAATATAGTAAATTCGTGGTAGAAGGTATTGCAGATGACCAGGTATGATCTGATTTATTATGATACACGCCGATTGATTTTGTGGGTCTTGATAGACATTTTGGCACAAATCAATTAAAGCGTCGCATGTTGCAAATTGTTTGCTATAACTGTGTGTTCACATGTCATTACAAACGTGACGGTAAATCTCGCCTATGAAACAAAATCAGTTAGTTTAATCATTAAGAATAACAAAGGTCCGTTGAATATTTAAGAAAAAGTACAACAACGCACTTATAGTCATAAATTTGGTCACATAGAAGAGGTTTGTTTTTCTAAGCAACGGGCGGCACGCTCTTTAAGAAACAATACCCTGTTAATGTGTGTTTACAGCACGATACCCTGCTTACAGTCACAGATGTTGCCGGCGTTAAGTTCAAGTGCCTTATTGACAGCGGGTCCGATTGTTTTTTTTTCCTTTGTAAAAGGATAGCCATGAATAACATGACCAGGCCTCTAGAGTTTGTATACACTCGCGTAACAAGAATTGGCACTGTATCAACCTATTCATTCGCCCGTACAACATTACCTATAACTGTTAATGATGTAAATATTATGAGCTTTGGTTGTTGTAGACTTTCGAGTACTTTCGGGGATGAAGTAACAGGTTGAGATGTTTTTACTAGAGCCGGACGTAGTTTGATTATGAATAACAATGGGAGTCAAATTATTCGTGAATTTAAAATAAAAAATATTTGTTTTTGCGGACAATAATATTGAATTTATAGACGCGGATTCCAATGATTTTAATTATGTTCATCCTGTGTGACCCATCATTGAAAGTAAAGCACGAATTTTGTGAAATGGAAATAAGACTTGTGAATACAACACTAGCACAATCTATAGTTCTTTCAACGTTTATAAGGCTTTGTAATGCCCTTGTTGTTAACCAAGGACTAGATAAATTATGTGACTTTATAGCTACTTTTTATATTCAACGATGTTCTCGAGTTTTCAAAATTTTAAGAGGTTACATTCTTTTGTTTAAGAAGAGTATTGAAAGTCTCACTTGATCAGAGTTTTCATTTAATTGGAATAAATGCAAGTTGCTGTTGCAACATTGAATAGGTATTCACAACAAGGTTTCATAACATCGAACGGTAGCTTCGTCAGATAAATAAGAGATATTTATTCGTGAGGTATTGTAGAGAGATTACTCCTAGCTTTTCTTAAGTCTTAGCCCCTATTGTATGAAATAAATAAAAAAGACGTAAAGTAGGATTGGTGCACTTCGCATACGGACACCCACCTGCGGAGAAATTAACAAAACAAAAAATAATGACGTCCGCTTCTTTATTAACGATTTTCGGACAAATCTCGTTGTTGAAGTACACACAGATTCCTGTTCAATAGATTATTATGGTTCAATTTTCCTACAAGAAAGTAATGATCAACTTAAAAATCGAATATTAAAATCAAAGAATCACTGACACAGAAAGTTGTTATCATAGTTATTGAATAGAGTTAAAAGGTTTAAGAAGACCTCAAGCATAATCAATTAAGCGTTATCATTTTAAAATATTAACAGATTAAAATAGTCTCAAAGCATCATGTCATAAGAAAAAGATTTTCTCCTCGTGTTCATAGATGATGGGCTTACATACAAGCTTTTGATTTCGATGTCGGTACCTACGCAAGGGTGCAAGAATACCGCATGTAGATTAGTAGAAACTAGTTGTCTCCACAAAATGTTCAATTCGGGCAAAAATAGTAAAGATTCGCGACATGTGCGATGAAATGACATTATTGATTTAAGTTTAAGGTTGTCACATACGATAAAAAAAAATGCCTGCTATATAAACTTCTTGTTTTATTAGGTGCAAATGAAGTGTTACCATTCATTTATTGATACAATCATTTCATGATTATTTGAAACATTTAAGTATGGAAAAACCTGCAAAAATTTAGTGTAGTAAGTTCGTTAGAACATACATTGAACATTTTTACATCGCAAAGTTAATAAAAGGCCCTCCAGAGCTAGACAGTCGACTTAACATCCGATAGAAAATGTATCAGAACCACTTCATACCTTACAATCGATACGAATGGCACTTACGAGTTTATGGAATCGCATTGGTAATTGTTGACGCATTTACTGGTAATTATTGTCACCTAGTTCCTGTTATAAATGTGTCTTCGAAAGAAAAAGAGCATGTTAAGCGCTTTGTTTTTGTTGTGTAAAGGCTTTGTCAGACAGGACGCGTACTTAGCGCGCGTCAGAGCGTTAAGTTGACGCCGCGATATGACGCTAAGATGTGTTCTACTACCATCGTAGAATACCGTCAAACAGAGCGCCGGCGCTAGCAGTACGCAACGCTCTGTCGCGGCGTTAGGACGCTTTAACGTCGGGTGTTGTATTTTTTTACAAATTTTATTTTAGCGTCGGAGTTAATAGGCGTAAAATAATAATAAAATACTGCATAATGACCGAAAATTTGATAGAATTGGTTAGAAATAGATTGGATAGAATTAGTTCATATAAACTATAAAGATATATCAATGAAGGCAAAATTGTGGGCACAAATCGGAGAAGAAATTATTGAAACTGGTAATTAAAAAATTCTTCCGACTCCGGAGTTAATATCGCTGTACCTTGTTTTGTTCGTAAGTAATAATTATGTAAACAACATGCAACTTTAATAATATCAATTACTGTGTCCTAACGCGCGCTAAAGCGTTCTGTTTGACGAAGCCTCGCTCGACGTTAAAACAGGACGCTGCAGCGCTACTACGCAGCGCTAAAATACGCGTCCTATCTGACAAAGCCTTTATTTAAGGCGCTGAAAGGAATAGTAGCCGATCAAGCTACGTCATTTGCAGGTAGCGAACTCATAGACTTGTGTTGACAGTGTTCTTTTGAGTTTTACAAAATTACAAGCGGGATGAGTTGCGCTAACGGGTTATTATAAAGGTTTATGCTGTTCTTAAGTTCATTGTTTCATTATCGCTGAAAATCATGAACGTACAGATATTGGTATTGTACAATTATTGGCGAAATTCAACTTTCTTTGAATTGTATTGCATGAAAGAAACGCACAGCACAGGCGACAGCCCATTGCAATTGTCTATAGGCTGCAAGACCACCGCGTAATAATGTTTTGGTACGAGTGTCAACACTTTAGTAGTTAACCTTTTTGAACACAAAAGTCAGGATGGACGAGCAATTGCACGTCTATAAGGCTCGTATTGAAAAAAAAAAAAAGCATTCTGTTTAATGTTGATGATTTTGTGTTAGTAAGAAAGAAAAGCCGATTGTAACATCAATGTTATTTTACTTGTTTTGACAGTCATTTCTGATTATTGAATTGTCTGAAGGTAGACTATGACAATGTGATATCGTCGGTAGTGGTAAATGATATGGAAGTCGGTGCGACTTTAGAACCGGGTTCAGCCTTCGTAAATTAATTATTAGCTGTTACTCTGCCCCAATTGTAAAGTGTTGTTATTATACCTAGTATACATCAAGTTATAAGTGCAAGGTGGTTTTGTGTTTTCCTGTAAATAGTGTCACTGGACGACGAATTGATGGCGTGTTATACGATGTTAATTACTAAGTTAGGAGAGAAGTTCTCCAGTCCATGCAAAATAATCTAAAATTTGCGATAACGAGAGGTATCGAATCGAGTCTCAAACTGGAGGCCGCAGTTGGAAAGTGAGCCAATGAATGAAAAAAAAAAAGAAAAATGTAGTCCACAAGTTACTCCTTACTTCCAGTAACTTCCAGGTTGCCTGGCAGAGATTGCTGTGTGTGAGCAATAAGGCCGCATATTGCGTAAAATATTTTTACCTTATAAGTCTATACTAGATTTCCTTACATTGTTTTGTACAATAAAGTATTATTAATAAATAAATACATACTCCGTCTAATTTTATTTTTGTTTTATTTTATTATTTTTAACCTATTTCTTCCTTCGGTTGTTACATAGTTCCGTATAGTTAATCTAAGTATTACACAAAAGTTTCATAACACACATGCACACCACAATTTAATAGCTCAATAATAGCTCTGTGTTTGACATAGCAAGGCGTGTATGTCATATTGTACATTGGAAGCTCCGCGCTTCGTGTAGTTGTGGGTAGCGCTTGCGCTCCTTGTGATCACAGTACATGGCAGGCTCCGCGCTGCATGTAGTTCCAGATGTTATGGGTAGCATTGCGCTCCTTGTGATCACAGTACATTGGAAGCTGCGCGCTTCGTGTAGTTCCAGTTGTTGTGGGTAGCTTTAAGCTCCTTGTAGTCACAGTACATATGAGGCTCCGCGCTGTATGTAGTTCCAGATTTTGTGCGAAGCATTGCGCTTCATGTGACTACAGTACATGTCAGGCTCCGCGCTGCATGTAGTTCCAGTATTTGTTCAGAGCTCTACACTTACAATATAATACACACACACACACCAATACATGGCAAGCTCCGCGCTGCATGTAGTTCCAAATGTTATGGGTAGCATTGCGCTCCTTGTGATCACAGTACATGGCAGGCTCCGCGCTGCATGTAGTTCCAGATGTTATGGGTAGCATTGTGCTCCTTGTGATCACAGTACATGGCAGGCTCCGCGCTGCATGTAGTTCCAGTTGTTGTGGGTAGCTTTAAGCTCCTTGTAGTCACAGTACATATGAGGCTCCGCGCTGTATTTAGTTCCAGATTTTGTGCGAAGCATTGCGCTTCATGTGACTACAGTACATGTCAGGCTCCGCGCTGCATGTAGTTCCAGTATTTGTTCAGAGCTCTACACTTACAATATAATAAACACACACAATACATTCAAAGCTTCGCCTTTAGGCGACAGTAGCAGTTGTTGATATCGCCGATGATGACGATGATGAGTAATAATTTGTGAGTCGGTGTGAAAAGTTACAAACCGTGAAGGGAAAAGAGTTTGAATACAACAAATGAAATAACAACGCAGTAAGTAATTTGCAAAATTACTTGTCGAATTGTTCGCGCGAGAACGCGCTCGTTGTCAGAATGGCCGTGTGAGAGAATCATAACAGAGTAGTTGTTATGTGGCTATACCTTCCTATTATAATGTACTCTATTGTGTACAACATAATGTCGATATTGAATTGATATGAAATGCATAGGCTTACGGGCCATGCTATGGTTTATATTCCTTGAGTCAGTAGCTCGATGATATAGTCTCGGTACTACCATCGACCGCGCAAGGTGTGCGCACTGAGTCATTATTTAATATTATTTCACATATCTACCTAATTATAATTAATTATGGAGAGTTATTTAAATTCTCCGACAACTATGTTTATTTTCGTAAGTACTATCAGATACACACATTATAAAGTTGACTTGGACAGCTTAGACTTGACGAATAGCCGTATTGAAAACTCCTGTAACAAGTTTTCATAAAATTATATTGTAATCAACAAAAAATATTATAATTACCTACTTATAATATTTTTAATTAAAAGTATCAAAACGGGTAAGTCAAATTTACCAATAAAATCTTCAAAATTGAAAATTGTTATGTTTCTGACCCTTCTTCATCGAATATTTTTCTATACACATTGTAAACAACACCTCTTGCTTGTGATCGCAGCCGCTTTTTCGACATGTTCGAAGATTTTATAAACAAAATCCTAAAATTTATTCATCAACTGCGAAGAAGACAAATAATTTGACAACCAATTTGATAGTTGTCAAATAAAGTTGCCACATGAAAATCTTTTATTTTATAAATATAAATATGCCATCAGATTCTGGTAGACCTATAGTTTATAGTACCCGTATTGCTCTATTAATAAGACAAGACATATCACCTGATTATTGTCAATTTTTATCAATAGTAATCGTCGCCGATTCATCATTACGTAAAGTAATTTATGTCAAGTATTTTGCTAAAAATATCTACCGTAAGAGCACATAGACATACGTACATGTGTTATAATTTTGTGTCAATTTGATTATCCACTTTTTAATTCGTTATTTCAGAAAACTCAATATGGTCGGTGGGCCTGCAGAATGCTTTTTTTCCCAAACTGAAAGAATTCGATTTGCGAGCGTGTGAAATCGAAATTCTCGACGCATTTATTTTCCAAGGGATGCCATCTTTAACATCTTTATACCTCGGCGAAAATTTCATAAGCTTTGTGGACGCTCATGCGTTCGTTGGTCTGACCAGTCTACGGCATTTGGACATAAGTGGTAATACTTACCCTCACGAAGATGACCCTAAGAGAATTCTGTTTTTCGAATCCGCGGATACTCTCCTACGTCTGAACATTACATCTTTGGACCTATCCTTCACACCGGTTGGAACTCGTGTTTTAGGAAACTTTGGACCGAATTTGGAAAGACTCTCTTTATGTTATACGGGACTTTACCGATTAAGGTCAAACGCATTTAACAACACAGCGATGAAATACTTAGACCTGTCTGGTAATCTCGAGATTTTACACGAAAAGGGCGTACTTAGCGGACTAGAAAAATCACTAAGAGTTCTTTATGCTAACTCGGTTGCTATAAAATCACTCGATTTCATTAAAGGTTTCACAGAATTGGAAGTACTTAAAGCATCACAAAACGAAATAACAGGTCTATCGCAAGACGTGATGAGCACATTGAAAAGCTTACAAATTTTAGACTTGGACAGTAACAGAATATCCGCATGGTTTACAAGCATTATATCAACAATGCCAGAACTGAAATTACTGACCATGATTAACAATAACATTAATGTAATAACTGAAGACGTGATCGTTGATATAGCCAATGTAAAATACGTGGCGATGTCTAAAAATTTGATGGTATGTTATTGTTACGTAAGGGACATGTATGAAATCGCATTCCAAAATGAATTCAGGTTCAAAGATACAAATATAACAGGCAACTTTATTGAAGACAACGCTCTCATGTTTCACACTGGATTCTATGATTATAACAAAATTATAAACAAGAGAAAAAACGTGTCAGAGTCGTGCTTTGAGTTGAACAACTCGACAGACGTATCTTATTGTTTTGCGGGAGGTTTCAGTACAAATTTGACTGGTAATTTCTTGTATTTGGACTACGACGAGAAGGATTACAATTGTTTCTCAATGTCTCACGGTGGAAGCATTTCCTATGGTGATGTAGCACCGTGTGGTCATGACCTACGAGATTTGAGACCGGAATTCATGTTGAATAAGGGCCGAAACAATTTACTGCTATTGTGTATACCCTTGATAACGTTACCAATTTTAGTTTTCATCTACGCGTTTAGGAGAAACTTCAGATACTTTCTGATTACAATGAGAAATTCTGCAATGTTGAGTTTGATTAATGAGAAGAATGTGGTTGATGGTAAGATCATTATTGTCTTCTAAAATCTGTTATTTAACAAAAAGTAAATACTATATAATATATGTATATGATCTCTAGATTTTTAATCTCTTGTGCAATTGTGAAACAAAATTAATATTTTGTATTAAGACTTATATCTTCTCTTACTACTCCTTTCTACTTTTTCTTTCCTATCTTCTTTACTAATCTATTTCCAAGTAAATTAGATTTATGAGACTGTGTGACATGTGTGAATATATATTTTTTTTAATTCTAGAGACGAAAATCTTCAATTACGACGTGTTCGTATCATACTGCAATGAAGACAGAGCCTGGGTGTTGGACCAGCTCTTGCCACATGTGGAAAAAGATTGTAATATTAGTGTTTGCTTGCATGAACGAGATTTTCAGGTAACATTTATGGTCTTACCACAAAACAATTTAAACACATTCTATCTTTAAACCAGGGATCTATCATTTTAATAGTTGTCTATGTGAAATACGACAAAACCAGATTAAAGAGAACCTGCGCCTTAAAGTTAAAACCTGTCTACACTTTTTTTGTGGTAAGACAGTTAATGTTTATGTTTACCAATCTTTATATGCCAATCAATTAATAATCCTCCTGTTGGTCTGAGCGTAATTATACAGGGTGTCCCAAAAAGTAGTGATGAACGGAAGCTGGGAGGTAGAGGACCTAAAGGGCTATCCGAATCACCCCCATGTATGTTATGCGATTTTTCGTATTTTCGGAGTTATGACGTTTTTTTCAATTTTTCACCTATCGCCGAGTACGGTGATATTTTCACTCATGGTGACGTCAATTATTGCGGAAGGTGTTTGATTTTTTTTGTGTGCTAAGCTGAAAGATAGGCCAATTCAGTATGGTAACATTTACTATCGTTAGATCTTTGAATGGAATAAAAAAAAGAATTAAAATGCCAAGAAAGATAAAATTACCCAGTATGTTCTCCACTTCAAGGGCCCGTAAAAAAATAAAATCACATAAAAAAAGTTTTCCATTTGGCTTTTAAAAACTTGCTCTATCTATCAGGTAGCTACCCTGAAAATTTCATTTTATTATTCAGAAGGCTTCAATCGAAAAATTGAAATCTAAATGAGGTAAGTGCAAAAATTGAATTAACATGATGATTAATAAAAACAAATTAAAACCAATAACAAGGTGTTTAATTACAAGAAATTTTTAAAATGACCCCGCTATTGCTCAGTGCAAGTGCGACATCACCGTAAAAAGTTGTCTTTTAAATGTCTGAATGCCCTTTTATCATTTTTAATGGTTTCTTCTGCTACTATGAATTTCCAGGTTATTTCGTTCAAATTGTGGCAGTCTCTCGTCTTTGTAGTATCCCCACGGAAAAAAATCAATAGGGTTTATGTCCGGGGACCGTCGAGGCCAGGCTAAAGGGCAAAGATACCCTGAAAGATGGATTGGTCGTTGCAGCCTGCGCATGCGCTGGTGACGCCTGCCTTAAAGCCTGGCCTGCACGGTCCCTCGACCTAAACCCCATTGATTTGTTTCAATGGGGATACTAAAAAGACCTCGGCTACTTGAGAGAATGCTACAATTTGGACGAAATAACCCGGAAATTCATAGTAGCAGAAGAAACCATTAAAAATGATAAAAGGGCATTCAGACATTTAAAAGACAACTTTTTACGGTGATGTCGCACTTGCATTGAGCAACAGCGGGGTTATTTTAAAAATTTCTGGTAATTAAACACCTATTTATGGGTTTTAATTTGGTTTTAATGATCATCATGTTAATAAAATTTTTGCACTTACCACATTTAGATTTCAATTTTTCGATTGAAGCCTTCTGAATAATAAAATGAAATTTTTAGGGTACCTGATAGATAGAGCGAGTTTTTAAAAGCCAAATGGAAAACTTTTTTATGTGATTTTATTTTTTTATGGGCCCTTGAAGTTGTGAACATACTGGGTAATTTTATCTTTCTTGGCATTTAATTCTTTTTTTATTCCATTCGAAGATCTAACGATAGTAAATGTTACCATACTGAATTGGCCTATCTTTCAGCTTACCACACAAAAAAAAATCAAGCATCTAGCGCAATAAGTCACGTCACCATAAATAAAAATCTCATCGTACTCAGCGATAGATGAAAAATTGAAAAAAATGTCATAACTCCGAAAATACGAAAAATCGCATAACATACATGGGGGTGATTCGGATAGCTCTCTAGGTCCTCTACCTCCCAGCTTCCGTTCATCACTACTTTTTGGGACACCCTGTATATAGCCTATAGCCTTCCTCGATAAATGGGCTATCCAGCACTGAAAATTTTTTCAAATCGGACCAGTAGTTCCTGAAATTAGCACGTTCAAACAAACAAACTCTTCAGCTTTATAATATTTTGCAGTATAGATTAATAAATGTACGGTTTATTCTATTTCAGGTGGGTCTTTCGATACTAGAGAACATAGTGTCGTGCATGGACCGCTCCCGCTTCATCATGCTCATCATCTCACGGCGCTTCCTCTTGAGCCAGTGGTGCCAGTTCGAGATGCATCTCGCACAACACAGGTATCTTTTTATATTATGTTTATTCAAGTAAAAATATTCTGCAAATGATTTACTGACTGGAACCGAATAGGAGCCGTTTGTCCAAACTAAAAATATGTGATAACGAATTCTCGACATATTACAAAAAGCGATATTATACAATTTGCCCGCCATGCATGTATGTGTCACCGTCATCTGGTTGAATCTGCTATTTGATTGAATTTCGAGCGTTATATCCGCTCTGTTCAAAGGGCTATGTTACAATCCGATAACTAATTGGACGATGATAGACGGTTGTTAAATCAACGTTCGACCTAGTCATTCAATTAAATATCGTCAGTGAACGCGCTATTCATTCAATCAAATAGCAGATTCAACCAGATGACTGCGACATGTACATGACGTAACGAAAACCTGCCCCTATCCCCAGGCTACTAGTGATTTCAAACACGATACTACTCATCTCCTATCCAATAAAGACACTTGCCAAATAAAACCCGCCTCTGTCCTAATGGACATTCCCACTAAGACAGAACCTACAATAGCCCCTACCAAATACATGCTAAAGCAAAAGCGCCCCTATTACCATGCTACTAGAGATTTGAATCACGATACTACTATATAAGCGATACCATAAACACACTTGTCAAGCAAAACCCGCCCCTATCCCCAGGCTGCTAGAGACGCGTCGCGAGGACCTGCTGCTCGTGCTGCTGGAGGAGATCCCGCGCAGCCTGCGCCCCAACACGCTGCACTACCTGATGCTCACCAAGACCTACATCGTGTGGCCCGCGGACGGACACAGTGACTTCTGGCGACGGCTCAAGAGGTCGCTTGTTACGCAGAAGATGAAGAGCACGGAAAATGACTCCTTGGCATAAATGTTATGGAAATACTACATAGCAAAATTCGTGATAATATGACTCTAATAAAAACGCTCCCAACGCGATATTATGACAATCATAGAGACCACATATCGAAATTCGTGTCATGGCTCTAATGAAACTAGAATATGTTACATAGCACTACCTGATGCTCACCAAGACCTACATCGTGTGGCATGCGGACTTCACAATGACTTCTGGTGACGGCTCAAGAGGTCGCTTCACGCTTGTTACGAGGAAAACGAAAGAACGAAAGAACACGGAAAACGATTCGCTGGCATGATTATATTATGCCACAAAACATTATCAAAGAATATGTATATTTGGTAATTTTATCTGGCATAATAGTACCACTACAAGTTCGAAGGAAACGAAATGTAGTCAAAACTAATTTGACCATACAGTACAGAGATTTTAAAATAAGTTAACATTCTCGATTATGAAAAAAGGGCATGTGTACCGAGCACATGTCAGAAGTGAAACTTCTTTGCAGGATTCAAAATCGTCGCCTTGAAACGTGACCTTGAAATTTTACTCTCAACGCGCCTAAAAAAGTTTCACTTCAAAACTTATTGTAAATTAGACCGACCTGTAAATTGAATAGTAATAAATAGGAAAGAGCTAAAGAAATAGACTTATATACGAATTAAATAAATATTGATTTGTTCATAGGACATTAACTTTACGTCCACGAAAGCGAATGGTATTTTAAGGCTGCCTATATTTTTGAATTGTGTAAAATAAATCTTATACAATGAGGGCTCTCTTAATTATAAGGCTATATTTTATTTATTTTACTGTACCGTAGTTTATATTAAATAGGTTTTTAGGTATTATTTCTTCTGCCTAGCATATAAGATACCAAATTATCATCAAGGGAACACGGGTAGTTGCGTTTTATACAATTAATTTAAATATTTTAACTTATTTTATTTTTATTAATATGCTAATGTATAAATTAATTTTATGATAAACTAGCGGTCCGCCCCGGCTTCGCCCGTGGAACATATTTACGTTTTCTCTACATAAAAACCATCCTCGTACTTCAAGGAATATAATAAAAAAAGAATTATCGAAATCGGTTCAGCCGTTCTCGAGTTATGCGCTTACCAACACATTTTGCGATTCATTTTTATATATGATAAATATATGTTTTGCTTTACATTAATTTGTTTGTTTTATTTGAAAAAAAATTATCTAATATATTTTTGATGACAAGTAAACGAATATCATTCCCATGGGAAGATCCATTATGACCTATCCTACTAATATTATAAATGCGAAAGTTTGTGAGGATGTGTATGTGTGTGTTTGTTACTCTTTCACGCAAATACTACAGAACCGATTACAATGAAATTTAGCACACATATAGAGGGTAACTTGGATTAACACATAGGGCGTTTGTCCACTACAAGGAATTTTACGGTCCGGCATTCCGATTTTTTACGGTCCGGTATGGCACGCAATTAATCTAAATACTAGCTTGTGCACTATACGTAATTTTACTGTCCGACATTTTACTTTTCCCTATTCCGGATGGTTTTTTGAGTTTAGGAGTCGCTGTAGGTATAATTGTTTTCGAGTGCCCACTTGCTTGGATTTTACTCTTTTTATTGCACATGCCAATTGAAAGCAAGCTCTTGTTTTACTTTCTTTTAGTTGGCAATGAGATTTGAGAAGTCGGTATTGTTATTTTATATACATTGACCAAGCATTGACCTATAATTATTATCTAAGTAAGTGTTGGTAAGTTAAAGTTCAAGTGGGAATAGCTTTAGCTCCTCGTCACCGATTAAAATAAATAAGTGAAACACGCATTTTAACCCATTGACCACCGAGCGGCCTGATCGGGCCGAGACACAATAGATTTTCTATTGTGTCTGTGATCCGAGGACTGACGGATTAAATCTCTTACGGAACTTTACTTTTTATTATAACGAAGTAATTCTTTCTAAATTTCACCTTCTATATTTTTTACTCGTTTCTTGTAAAATGCAAAAACAATCATTTATGATAGCACTAGCGGTCCGCCCCGGCTTCGCCCGTGGTACATATGAAAAATAGATGTTGGCCGATTCTCAGACTTACCCGATATGCACAGAAAATTTCATGAGAATCGGTCCACCCGTTTCGGAGGAGTATGCAGACTAACATTGTGACACGAGAATTTTATATATAAGAGATATCATATAGCGCTATGTACATAAAGAGTCTTTAAAATTATTATTCCCAGATTAAAACTTCCAGGATGTCATCAAACTCAGGTTTGCTAGTATTTTCTTATTTATGTAGCGTAAATTATTTTTTTTTAAATTCTTAATCTAGATTTTATGCATGATTTTATGCTTGTTACATTGACATCTGATTAAAGAGATTTCCAAGAAAACGGTTTTTCATTATCAGATGAAAATTTATATTCAAATAGACATAAGTATATTTTTGTTATGTCTTTTTTGTTTTTTATTAACTAAACTAGCTGTTGCCCGCGACTTCGTCCGCGATTACGTCGTTTTTCGTCATTCGTCGTTTAAAAAAATACGTGACACTTTATTTTTGAATGTTCTTAATTGTCTCTTATAAAATTTAACTAAATTAAAATTGAACACTGATAAGAAAATCTTAAAATCGGAGGAAATCGAAAATCTGAGGAAAACATGAATGAATGTGATTTAAATTCTACATTACTTAGTATTTCAAATAATAATCTAAATTAAATGTAGATTAACAGTTTGAGCGCACCGTTATAGAATATATTGTACCTAAGTATTAAATTACGTTAGTTTACATAGTAACAAAACAAAAACACGATGACTTTCTTTCGCGCTCGGTACCACAAACTAAGCATGTTAATGGTACGTGGCCCGCGTCACTTGACCCCCCGCGAGTTCCCCTCCGTTGCTATGCGAAAATACATTCGTCGCCCTGCTGTAGAAAAAATTGTAATACTGTGGCCTGGGCGTTATAACACGCCCAGGAAGTTCCTGAGTGCCGATAGACGTCCGTCTATCGGCATTTATAACAATTATTAATATCACCATTCACCATCTTGAGGAAAAGCTTCTAATGTCGATTTAAAACTGCATACATACGAATTAACCTGATGAAACATGTTCTAAAATTGTCCTTACTCCACTTTAAAGCATTACAAAAATAACATACTACGTTAATATCGCCTATACAGAAGATGATCTGAGAATCAATTGTGAGGTTATAAGCAAACCCACTTTTATATTTGTCGGACCCCACCACCGAATTCGTAGATTGATCTTCTATGTTTACCTCTAATCTAAGTCATTAAGACTATGTCGAAATCTGTCTGCAGTAAGAGGGGCCTCTCGCTATTCGTCCGTTTCCAGAGACCGAATAGTTTCAATTCTTAATCTTTCATTAAACAAACTTATTAATCGTTTTTGTCTCAATTAATTGTAATATTCGCGTCCTTACTCTAGTCATTGCTTATGCTCATGTTCATCTTCAAGAGATCGAATAATATTATGGTGCACCCTATCATTTGTCAAACGGTCTTCATATTGAGTAAAAGTTTCAGATTCTCGAGATAAAATATGACGGCCGTGATCAGCTGTGAGACATTATACCCTCTCAGTGAAGGTTTCGGTCTCACGGGATAGTACATGCCGTTCGCGGTCAGCTGTGAGCCGCAATTCTCTTTGTGAAGCGGTTTCAGGTTCTCGGCATAACACATGTTGTTTTCGGCCTATAGTAAGCCTCTTACCTCTAACGATTCTTGAGAACTCTTATTTCTCATTTTCTTAGCTTTGCTCGATTTTCGAGATAAAGATTTTTTAGGTGGCACTGATGCATGAAAATAAAAATTGAGTTGAAACGGACTGAGAGTGTTATAGACAAATATAATCAGAAAGCTTCGAACTCCTAAGCTATCGGAAGTTACACGTGTTATTGTGAGTCAACCATAAAAGATATACATTTATGATGTCGGGAGATATTTTTTATATAATAAGGAGAACATTTCTTTCATACAATATGATTTCTGTGTAGCTTTAACTCTACTTTTACTGCTCTGCTCAGGAATATGTAAAATAATTGTACCAAGTTTCGTTTAAATCCGTCGAGTAGTTTTTGTTTCTATAACGGTTATACGGACAGACAGACGGACAAAAATTTTACTGTTTGCTTCGTTGGCATCAGTGTCGATCCCTAATCACCCCGTGATAGTTATTTAGGAAATATATTTCATGTACAGATTTAATATAAGTATACATAATATATTTAGATTCCAATTTCCATGTAACGTTAAATTCGACTATACAATAACTAACAGACAACGCAGGTTACTCTCGTTTCCGTAAGTTGAGGCGGCTACATATTCGGTCCTCATAACATCACTTTTAGTGAACGAAACGACAGCGCGGTTTAATTCGATGCCAATACCATCAGAAAAAAGGAAATATTTTTAATTGTGAAAAAATATTATGATTTACACTAATAACACTATTTTAATATAAAATATATGGCTGTGAGTGTGTAAAAATAAATCCAGCTAGTTTCACATCACACTTATGTTTATAATTAGCTATACGACATGAAAATATACATATTAATTACCAAGCAATAATCATACAGGTAAATACTGAACAAAAGTATTAACAGTCAAAGTTTATTTTTACTAACATTTAACAACATGTAAATGATGAAGAAATAATAATTATCAACGAACTAACCTTTTCTATAATACTTAACACAGCACATTTTTTAAATTATCTTGCTCAACTCTGCTCAAAAATTTGAGGGTTTTGTTGGAACTTTAATGTGTCAAAACTATGATATATCTAAACTACGATACAACTTGCATGCGGAAATGCTCATTACAATCTGTGAATTTAAAGAATAACTACACTACTATTCAATACACATACTATTCAATTTTATTGAGCTGATGAATATCTTTTGCCTGGAAAATCACCGCCGCCTAATAAATATACTGTGTTTTCTTATAAAATCGTAACATAATTTCTTTTATCTACTAAATTTTAATAAATAAGTTCTCTTTGTTATTTTCATCTAAAAATGAGCTTGAGCTTATATTAGGCAAAAGTATACATTAAAATTTCAGGACCGCACCTTAAATGGGGCGCTTGGAAAATATGCCTACGGGTTATTAATAGAGAAATGATACACAACAAAGTTATGTTGGTTCCATTTTATTTATAAAATATAATGAAAATGGGCAAATATAAAACATATTATGTAAAATGATTAAAAATAAATAAATGAAGCAACTACGATTCAAAGAAAACATCTTTTTCAGTGTGAAAATGCTCTATGCAATCCTGGATGATGAGTATATCATGTACTCTCATCCCAGTACGGTCGATAGCCATAACGATAAATATTATAATCAGATAACAGCAAAGTCAGAATAAAAATCATAACTTGTACAGTTGTGAGTGCAAAATTTATGTTTCATTTGGCAATATTAACATTTTTTTCGGTACTAAAACGTAGTACTTTGATATGTGGTTGGCTGCCCCTTCTCTCCTTCCTGAAAAATATCCTCCAAAATTACCCGAGATACTTCCAATGATTGAACCATACGTTGGACATTAACTTCAGTCAAAAATTGACGAAGCGGATGATTACTAATTTCCACTTAATCCTCGCTGCCACTATCTTCATCATCAAATCATCAATTTTCAAGTGGTGTTGTAAAATTGTCAGCAGAAATCGTCTTCCAAAGGCGATATAATTTTATGAACATTGAATCTGTAAATAAAAAATCAAAAGTTAACTGTAAATCTATAAAAAAGCTACTTACAAATAAAATTTTATCAACAAACTACTGTTCCCAACGCACCTCAAAATCTTGTAAAAGTCAAAAAGAATTCATCATTTTATTATTTCATTCTAAAAGTGTAATATAAAACCTTTATAAAACCAATAAAAATGCTGTGTGGTTTTATGAAACCACGGTAAAAGTGAAACTTAGGCACAAAATTATCGTATTTGTACGATAATTATCGTACGGTTCGACCGTCACGCGACATGCGCTACACATACCAAAAAGTTTGAGACGATGTAATAAAAGTTTCACTTTAAAAAACATGAATTGCTATCATTATAAATAATAAATACCTATAAAAGTAACAACTTACCTTTTGTGGGAACCCATGGTGAAAATTCACAAAACACAAAGATTGAATTTGATATTTTTGGTTTTATGACATTCAAATGCTTTATAAATATAAATTTATAAAAAATAAATTTATAAAGAATAGAAACATTCGATCACGAAATTATGTGGGTTCGAGTCCCGCCTCGTGATCGAATTTTTTCTATTCTTTATAAATTTATAAAACACGAAGATTTTAAAAATGTAACCAATGAACACAATCAATATTAGATTAATTGTAATATTGCTCTGTAATGTAATGGTGTCTAGTTTGACTTAAAATAATAAACATCTACCCTCACTTTTAAAAATGTAGTATATTCACACGAAATATAAGCGCACCTTATAGGGAAGGGAAGATATGGGTTAAAGAGTTAAATAAATAACATGATTATATTTAAATTATTAATTTTCAACAGTATTTTCAGTAGTGTTAACATGTAAATTGATTTGATTTTTACGAAATCTCATAGATGGCGCTGTTTCAGATTTGTCTTTATACTACTAAATTCATTATACTGTTTCTCTGCCCAAATTACGTAAATGACATAGTTTTTATTTTGTAAAGCTAGATAATAGCATGGCTTACTCGAAACCAACATTTAAACATGAGTCTTTAGATTGTACGCTGTCGTAGTACACGGAATATGTAAGAAAAATAAAGGTTCACAGCTCCTCCCCCGAAGGTGATATCATGATAATATGTTTAAACTATCCTCACCCGACCTCTTAGGAATATTCATGCAAAATTTGAAGTAAATCTATGCAGTACTTTTCGAGATTAGCTCGGTCAAACATACAGACAAACAGACAAACAGACAAACAGACAAACAGACAAAAATTCTAAAAACTATATTTTTGGCTTCTATATCGATTATAGATCATGGATTATGTATTCTTTTAAAAAAATATTCAATGTACAGTTTTGACTTTCCTACGATTTTATTATATGTATAGATTATACCGCCAAACTTCCTTGAACTGTACCGCACTGATCCGAGTAAAGACGGACAGGTGCACAAGCAATTCATCGGTTTTTTCATGCCACACCGGACCGTAAAAAATCGGAATGCCGGACAGTAAAATTCCTTGTAGTGCACAAGCGCCCTTAGGATAGGTTTTATCCCGGAAATCCCACAGAAACGTGAACTATGCGGGTCTTTCTTTGAAAACGTGGGCGAAGCCACGGGCGGAAAGCTAGTGGTTATCTAATTGAAACATCTTAAAATTGTATAAATTCCAATACACATTTTGTTATTTTTATTTACCTCTGACTTTGAAGGAGCGGGTAACACCTAGTTTGACTAATGATAATCTCACAAGAAGTGAGAACATATTTTTTAATGTAAAAAATTTCAATAAATACTTAATGTTCAATATTTTTTTATTTACTAAGTATTTAGCTTTCCGCCCGCGGCTTCGCCCGCTTTGTCTAAAACCTAATAAATTATATACTAAAACCTTTCTCTTGAATCACTATTAAAAAAAAACCGCATCAAACTCCGTTGTTTAGTTTTTAAAGATTAAAACATACAAAGGGACATGGGGACAGAGAAAGCGACTTTGTTTTATACTATGTAGTGAAGTAAATAAATAAATAAATAATACCTATACTATTGTTACAATACTAAAAAAATACGTGTGTCACTCGGGGACTGCCGCGGTAAAGCTATTGCATGCTATGCCTTCAAGCCACACCTCCGCGCCCGTCCCCGTGGGGAGCGTGAGGTTTTTTCGTTACGGAATTTCTCGATTCGGTCCCCGCGCTCAAGTACCGCGATAGAAGCTATGCAATAGCTTTATAAATAATAGGTTTACTTTTGTAAGAATACTAAAATAAAACTTACATGCAGTTAGCACTACGCCGCCCAGCATACGTTTAGGTTGAGGCGGCGTTGTTAACAAATCTAGATTTAGTACTCCATTGCATATTCTGAAATAAATTATTGAAATAAAAAGTTTTTATCTGTAATTCTTTTTGTGAGTGAAACTTCTTTAGGCGCATTGAGAGTAAAATTTCAAATTCGCGTCATGGCAATACCGTCACGTCATGGAGTAAGGCGACGATTTTGGTAAGTTAGAATCTTGCCAAAGAAGTTTCACTTCTGACACGTGTGCTCGGCGCACTCGCTGTTTTTTACCTGTATTTCCTCAAATTGATTTCACCGGTGCGTGTGCGTGTCATGCAGGTTTTCAGATATTTCGCAAAGATGAGTTCTGCAATTAACAAAATATATATATATATATATATATATATATAACTAGCTTGCCGCCCGCGGCTTCGGCCGCTTTGTCTAAAACCTAATAAATTATATACTAAAATATACTTATCACTCTATCTATTAAAAAAACCTATCAAACTCCGTTGCGTAGTTTTAAAGCAATAACATCTTTATTCGTTTTATTTTCATTGGTATTATAATCAGTAATCACCAAAAACATTTTATTGTTCAATAGCTAGTCCTTTTATTACACACATAATATGGTTAAAACAAACAGTTAATATATCAATAATTATAAATTGACACACAATAAACAACTAGATTCATAATCACATTCAAAACTCTGCCTACGCGTTTATAGCAGAGTTTTCTATTGAGCGATACAATAGACTTTGAACATTACTGCTACGAAATAAGGTGTTAATTTCAATGAATTTTTTATACAAACACCGCTCGGACATTTTTAGTGACCTTTTAATAGGCGATCGTGAATTTTTTGTTTATAGTAGGTATGTGGTATGAGCATGTAGCTTGAACATGAAGCATGAGCATGAGGCATGAGCATGAGGCATGAGCATGAGGCATGAGCATGAGGCATGAGCTTTGGGCTTGAGGATAAGGTTACATGCCATGAGGCATGAGCTTGAGGATTGAGCATGAGGTTTGAGCAGGAGGCATGAGCTTGAGGCTTGAGCATGAGGCATGAGCATCAACTCACTTGAAGGAAGTTTAAATGAATTTTTAAAGAATATGTCAAATTCGATTACGAGGCGGGACTCGAACCCGCATCATTTCACGCCAATCCGGGGCGGATGCTTGACCAACTCAGTCACTCGAGTCCCGCCTCGAGATCGAATTTTTTCTATTCTTTATAAATTTATACTTATAAAGCATTTGAATGCCGTATAACCAGAAATATCAAATTCAACAAAAGTGGTCGTGTTCCATCGTTACAATATTGTATTCATTGAAAAACGTTTCGTATTGGTTGAGATGGTTGTTAATAATCATCTCAATAGATGGCGCGCGGTGTGTCCCTTAGACACATAAAACTGAAGGAATAGAATAAATTCGATCTCTATGGCGAGTCACGAGTGGCTGAGTTGGTCAAGCATCCGCCTTATCCATAAATTCAACTTTTAATTTCTTTTTTAGTTTGTTAGCTCACTACTTTGGACTGAGCGGACCGATTTTGATGATTCCATTTAAATAAGCTCTATTTCTGATAATTTCAAAATATTACCATTTTGTTCGCCAATAAAAGTTCTAGGATCGGGCAAGAACGGCGGCTCGGCCATGTTCAAGTTATCCAATTCTTCTTTTTCTTTCTCATTCTTTGTATATCTGAAACGATTGTAGCCATAATAAGATATTTGTAAACAGTAAATACATATAGTTAAAAACTGTCAAAATAGTCATTAAAAATATTCCAATTCATATATTATACAAACTGTATTTTGATTTGGTTTTTAAGCTATAGCATAGCTTCTATCGCGGGCCTTGAGCGCGGGGACCGAATCGAGAAATTCCGTAACGATAAAACCTCACGCTCCCCACTCCGACGGGCATGGAGGTGTGGCTTGAAGGCATGCTATGCAATAGCTTTACCGCGGCAGTCCCCGAGTGCCACACGTCTTTTTTTATTTGAGAATATATTATATTTTTTTGCAGACATTTAATATGTACGGGTAATCTAAATTTTATACACTGTTTTACTAGAAATAGAGAAAGCATAACACTAAAATAGAAATTGGCAAAGCATGAGTATAAAGCTTGAACATGAAGCTTGAGCATGAAGCTTGAGTATGAAGCTTGAGTATGAAGCTTGAGCATGAGGCTTGAGCATGA
>CAJQZN010043535.1:15531-32016 GCA_907164685.1 Colias eurytheme | reverse complement strand
ATATTCCTTGAAGTACGAGGATGGTTCTTATGTAGAGAAAACGTAAATATTATGTACCACGGGCGAAGCCGGGGCGGACCGCTAGTTTTAAATAATAATATTATCCTAACTACTAATATTATAAATGCGAAAGTTTGTGAGGAATGAGGATGGATGTGTAACAAACATACACAATGTTTGTTACTCTTTCACGCAAATACTACTGAACCGATTACTATGAAATTGAGCACACGTATAGAGGGTAACTTGGATTAACACATAGGATAGATTTCATCTCGGAAATCCCACGGGAACGGGAACTACGCGGGTTTTTCTATCAAAATGCGGGCGAAGCCGCGGGCGGAAAGCTAGTAAAAAAAATGAGGTTCTCAGTTCAGCTGTTTTTTTTTCGTTACTTACGTTAATGTTGTTCCCTTTACTTTGATTTTTATTATGCTAAAATATATTTATTTCCAGTTGCACCGTATTATTCGTCGCCGTGCGTGGACACAACTCAATGTTCGAGATTATTTAGTAACTATGAGTGTAGACAAGTAATTAATTCAAGTAAGTTAATCTAGCTCTAAGATAACTTTTATCAAATTTTTCAATTTTTAAAACCATATATTTGAAACAATAGAAAAAATTCGCTTACTAAAATTTGATTTTATTTGCTTACCTAAGTAATAGACAGTCCCATGTTGAAAAAGTTATGGGTCATTCGAACCACCAGGTACCTTCGAATTCTCATCTACACTAAGTTGGACAGCTTACAAGTGACGGCATAGCATAGTGCTGAATCTTATTATTTTATGCTCTTATATCGTTCTAGATAGGTCACCTGGTGGTTCAAATGATCCATAATTTTTTCAACATGGGCCTGTAGTATATAATAAAAAGCAAAAAAAAATTAATACTTTGAGGTATACTATCGAAGTTTCTATAAAACATTCAAAAAAGTTGTCTCTATCCATTCTCAAAAAATTTACATAATTGTGGCATTTTTTTTACCAGCAATTTCAATCTGCGCTTGTCTCCCCGGCACTCATTACTTCCTCGGTCGTTGTTGGAACACAAAATCCTTTGGCGAATCTTGTACAAGGGATGAAGAATGTCTATCAACCCCTAGAGACCCGTTTAGTTTGAAGTGTGATGGGGTGTGTGTGTGTTCTGATGGGTACTATGAACGGCAGAGGGGGGAGTGTAGGAAGATTGGAAGAGGTACGTTTTTTAGGATAAATTATTATTAAGGAATAAAAAATTGTTTATAGTATCAATTTGTATTAAAAAAATAATAATAAAACCACTTTTATTTCATCACACTAGTTCTTTGTCATATGTATTGTTGTACCTATAAGGTAATATATTAAGATTTGAAAAAAAAAGAGAAACATAATCAAAAAACATTTTTTTCGTCATACTACACCCCATTTATAATACACCATAATCTCTTGTCTTCGACTGTATTGCCTTGGTAACTGAAAAGTGAAAACATTTGAAAAAATATTATTTTTTTTTACACATATATAAGAAATTTAAAGTGTACGTACGTAGTTAAAAGTGAACATTGCTTTACATAGACTTACATTATATGTCGTGTAAAACTCTGTCAATCTATAGTGAAGATGCGATTTATTTATTTTTTTAATTTAAGCAAAGATGAAGGGAAATTATGTCAAAAATGCGGGTAGTTATAAAAACTAATTTAACTTTTTCAGCGATCGGCGATGGTTGTGTGGTAGACTCTGACTGCCAGTTTACTGGAGGCGCTTGCGATATTAACACGTTTTCTTGTATCGATAGTACTGGTAAGTTTTTATTTTATTTATGAAACCTATTCGATTAATCATTATACATTTATTTATAGCTATAGTGTCGGCAAGATCTTTGTATATCTGTAATTTTTACATTTAATTTTCATCATAAAAACCATCTTTTCATCCCACTAGCGAACAATCTAGATTGTAGAATAATTGCGTGTCCGTCACCGCAGGTGTGCGTTGCGTTATAATTAGTTATTGCTACAAACGCACTTAATAAGTGAACTCGAATATATAGTATTTTTCTAATAGCACAGATTAAAGATGTATCCCTTAGAAGCTGTTTATAAATGGAATAAATATCTTTCAGTACCCCAAATCGCATCATCGAAGGTTCTAGAACAGCACTCGTTCGATATAGAACACTCAATGACGGACCGCACAGTACAAGCAGTACACGATACAGCGTGTAACGCAAGTGTTGCGTGTCCGTCACCGCAGTTGTGCGTTGATAGAACGTGCGTTTGTCCGGTTGGATTTTATATGTATGAAGATAAGTGTTATGCAGGTTAGTGGTATGTATTTTATTTATGACTAGATTTCCACCCGCGGCTTTGCCCGCGTTTTCATAGAAAATCCTGCATAGTTCCCGTTCCTATGGGAGTTCCGGGATGAAATGTAGCCAATTTATTGTAATCGGTTCAGTTCTGTGCCAAATTTCATCAAAATCGGTAGAGGTTTAAGCGGTAAAGCGTAACAGACAGACAGAGTTACTTTCGCATTTATAATATTATAGTAGGGACGTAGGGATTATTTGGTGTGTTTTATAATTTACATTAATTTCTTCGCAGTGAAATAATTTTTGTTTCAAACAAATATAATGCTAATTTACGAGTTAATTCAGGGCTTTTCAAGCATTTGTTGTTTAATTTTAATATACAATATTAGTATGTAGTCTGAGTCGTATTCTTGTTATTTTTCAATCTACATTCTCTGTTTTTGAATAAATAAGTATTTTTTGATGTTTTCTTTTATCCTTATATCTGTACATATAAATTTATATTATTTCAGAATTAGGAACGCCATCCACCCCTGAGCAATGTGGTGGTCTCTTAGCGACAGTTATAGATGGTGTATGTGCTTGTCCCCCTAACTTCTTTTATAATGTTAATATGAGGGACTGTATTAAAGGTAAGGTTTTATTTATTTTTACGTAAATTTTGTTTAAGTACATACATAAAAAAATATAATTAAATAACATGTGTTTCACGTTTGAAAGCAATTTTTTTCTCCTTTTTTTTACCCTGCAATTATATTTCATTTTATTGATATGTCATATTTAGCATGTAACCAATTAAACCCGACGTCCCCTTTTGTTACATTATTCAAATAAAGAATTATAACACATTTTTTTTGGCTCTTCTCCGTTTTTGAATCGATAGTAAATATTCAAGTG
This sequence comes from Colias eurytheme, assembly GCA_907164685.1. Taxonomy (NCBI): domain Eukaryota; kingdom Metazoa; phylum Arthropoda; class Insecta; order Lepidoptera; family Pieridae; genus Colias; species Colias eurytheme. The sequence continues at coordinate 28,821 of CAJQZN010043535.1, read as the reverse complement.
CGTAAAGTTATTTTAACGGTCATTAATTGTTTTGAAATTCATATTTAGTTTTTTATAGCATTCAAATTCTTTTTTTAAATTTTTACAGAATATTATAACTAAATTAAAATAATTCGATTTGTTTTATTTCGTTTTGTTTTATAATATACTAGCTTCCGCCCACAACTTTGCCCCGTTCCCGCAAGAATTTCGGGAAATCCTTTCTTAGCGGATGCCAACGTCCTAACACCTACCTGCATGCCAAATTTCAGCCCGATACGTCCAGTGGTTTGGGCTGTGCGTTGATAGATCACTATATCGGTCACCTTTGAGTTTTATATAATAGATTTTTATTCCAGTAACACGCCGAATAACCGATTCTTGTGTGATCGACGCAAACTGCCACACATTCGGGGCGGAGTCCCGCTGTGGGGCGCCACGGGAGCCCTGGGGCTTCCGCACTTGCGAGTGTATCACTGAGAACGCGGTGTGGGACAGTAGTAGGAATATGTGCAGGCTGTTCGCTGGTAAGAAATTCGAACTCAAACTCAAATCTAACTTAACTTAAAATTTTACCTAAAAGTTAAGTCAATCTCGACTCAAACTCAACTTAAAATAAAAAAAATGTTTGCGTGTACTAGTGTACACACGTAAGAAACTTTTTTATGACCTTATTTTTCAAAAAATAATTTACTATATGCAACTTTACAGAAATACGTCGAATCACGCGTGGTAGGGATAACAAAAAGATGGCGCGTAACGGAAAAATGTCACGCGTAACGAAAAAATGTTACACTAAATTTTTTTCCAACCCCAATAAAGAAGTTTCACTTCAAAAATTCAACTCCAACTCAACTCAAACTTAACTCAAACTTGACTCAAACTCAACTTTAACTCAACTCATACTCCCTAGTCCCTATCTCCATACAATTTGAAAATTTGATAACTTTTCTCCAACTGCCATCTGAAATATCACCTCTGAAAATCAGCGCTGCATCTTATTTATAGACTAGCTGTGCTCCGCGGTTTCAGCTGCGTGGCTCCGCTCCTGTTGGTCTTAGCGTGATGATATATAGCCTATAGCCTTCCTCGATAAATGGGCTATCTAACACCGAAAGAATTGTTCGAATCGGACCAGTAGTTCCTGAGATTAGCGCGTTCAAACAAACAAACTCTTCAGCTTCATAATATTACTAGCTTACCGCCCGCGGCTTCGCCCGCTTTGTCTAAAACCTAATGAATTATATACTAAAACCATCCTCTTGAATCACTCTATCTATTAAAAATAGCATTAAAATCCGTTGCGTAGTTTTAAAGGTTTAATCATACAAAGGGACGTAGGGACAGAGAAAGCGACTTTGTTTTATACTATGTAGTGATTATTTAATTTTTTATAGGTGTTGGTGAAACATGTTCAATAGACAGTGACTGTATGGCTGGGGAGGTCGAAATCAACTGTGTCTTGAATGATGAGGGTGTTGGTTATTGTAGATGTCCAGCGCATTTGACTGAAATAAATGGATTGTGCTTGAATATGGGACTTGGTGAGTATATAATAAAATATAATATAAATAATTATATTTATAAATATTATTTACATATACAGGGTGTCCCACTATCGGTATACTAAGCGCGAAGGGACTTGTAATTACAACTTGCGTACACTTATCTATCACATAAAAAATACTTAAACAACAAAATTAGGCCAAAAATTTTTGCTAAATTTTTCCTTAAAATCCATGTTTTCTTCTCTAGCTTCGCGCAGCCCAAACTTATAACTAGTTAGCCTAAACTTATTTGGGATCTATTAGATATATTAGTTTTGTTGTAATATTAAATGTCTATTGTATTCAAATATGTATGTTTATCACATTTACTTTCTTCACATTCAATAGAAATGGCCCTTAAATTTTTTAATTAATATTTTTCAATTATTACAGAATTGGGTGACAGCTGTCAATCGAGTCTAGAATGTACCGGAACAGCGAATACCGCTTGTGTTAGTGGTAAATGTGAGTGCGCTGAAGGTTTCCAATTGGAGGGCGAACAGTGTGCGCCTGGTAAGTTAAAATATATCCCAAAAAGACATTGAGTTACTATGTACGTACGTACTAGAGAGGCCATCGCTACTACACTTTTTCTAACACGAGTTAAAGTCCAAACCAATTTTTTTTTGTTACATTGATTGGTTTTAATTGATAAGTTTATTCATATTTTTTTAATAAGATAAACAATATTTAATTGTTACATTGATTGGTTTTAATTTATAAGTAATAAAAGGCAGAATATTTGCAAAGTGTATGACTCACAAGCCGGCCCGCGCCGCCATCAGATTTTGTTCGTGTTGTCCTCTCTATAATAATACCTCAATGCAAAAAGAGTATAAAGTTAAAATATATCCCAAAAGAAGTGTAAAGGTCAAATTTTGAGTAAATCAAAGGCAAAATATTATATAATATCAAATGAAGTTTAAAAGTCAAATTATTTGTAAATGCTACTTCAAGTAAAATTTAAAATGTTCAAAATGTTTCCATTTGAAAGGCGGTCAGTGTGCGCCTAGTAGACAAAGTGAGTCGTTTGACTAACTTTGACTATAAAATCTATAATAATAGCACAGATAATGTAATAGAAGTGAAACTTCTTTATCGGGGTTGGAAAAAAATTTAGTGTAACAATGTTACGCGTGACATTTTTCCGTTACGCGCCATCTATTTCTTATCCCTACCACGCGTGATTCGACGTATTTCTGTAAAGTTGCATATAGTAAATTATTTTTTTAAATAAGGTCATAAAGAAGTTTCACTTCTTACGTGTGTACACTAGTACACGCACACATTTTTTTAATTAAAGTAAGTATCTGTAATATAAAAATCAATTTAAAATTCTTTTTTACAGTTATCGGAGGGCCTTGCACATACGATACAGACTGTGTTATAGATAACACAATTTGCAAGGACAATAATGGCGTCTCCACTTGTCAGTGTGATCAACAATATGTGGCTTATGATCAGCAGTGTTGGACAAGTGAGTTTCTTTATTTTAATTAAAATATATGTATAACAAATTACATTATTCGAACACTTTAGTCCATATTCTGAAAATAATTAAAAGGGAGAAAAATCGGTGCAGGTAGTTGAATAATAACAATTTTTTATCCACTTGAATACAGACGATTTCAACACTACAAAGTGTTGAAATCTATGTACCTATCTATCTATCTTACTAGCTTCGCCCCGCGTTTTTACCCACAGTGCTCCACTCCTGTTGGTCTTAGCGTGATGATATATAGCCTATAGCCTGCCACGACAAATGAGCTATCTAACACCAAAGAATTTATCAAATCGGACCAGTAGTTCCTGAGATTAGCACGTTCAAACAAACTCTTCAGCTTTATAATATTAGTATAGATTAACATAATGGCCATAATAATGATAGAGATATTAAAAACATTAATAAGGGCCGATTTTTCAATGCTTGGATAAAACTTATCCGTCCAATAAAGTATTACACAATAAAATGTCACATAAACTGCCAAGTACGGGCAATAAGAATACGTTTTTAAAATGGTAGTTTTATACATTATTCGACGAATAAGTTTTATCCAAGCATTTTAAAATCGGCCTTAAATAATACAAATATTTTATCCCCAGTATCCCCCGGCTTCAATTCATCATGTACTATAAGAGAACAATGTACAGCATCTATGGGAAATGCGGGTACTTGTGTGGATGGTTCTTGTATGTGTTCTAGCGGGTACCATTTTAGGGATGGTCAGTGTTGGCAGATTACTGGTAAGTCATTTTTTTATTAAATAATGATTTTTTTACTGTTTCTGTTCTTGTTGCAAATTGTTAACTAAATTTTTGTACATAATATACAGGGTGTCCTGCTGTTCCTTTCTCGGGCATCAAAATATCTCCATACCAAATTTCATGCAAATTGGTTAGTTAAGGCGTGATTGAGTAACAGACAGACAGACAGAGTTACTTTCGCATTTATATTTTTACATTAATTATATATTAGTACTAGCGGTCCGCCCCGGCTTCGCCCGTGGTACCTACATGTTTAAACTATCCTATCTCTCAAGTTGGATCGAACTGCACATGGTGTGCGAATTTTATTATAATCGGTTAAGTGGTTTAGGAGTCCATTGAGGACAAACATTGTGACACGAGATTTATATATATATATTAAGATAAATGATTTACTAAGCATTTCTATTCATTTCAGGTCTATTCCAAACATGTTCTCGTTCAAGCCAATGTTATTTGCAAGGAATGAGCGATGTAGTTGTTTGTAGAAATGGCAGGTGTCAATGTGACTTTGACCATCCTTATTCTGATGAATTGCAGACTTGCAGTAAGTTGTTTAACTAACTTGACTATTTTAGAATAAGTTGACTATTTTATTGTTAACGTTGACTGTTTTATTTATTTATTTGATTATTTAATGTTATAACTTAGATTAACTTGAACAGACTTACGGACTTATAATTGGTCGTCGTTATTTTTTTGAAAAGTTAAAACTGTAAAACTTGTAGACTTGCTGTGGTTTTTTGACTATGTAAGAATATATTGACTACCTATTTATCGTTAACTTGACTATATATACTTGGTAAAATTGACTATTTTGCTGTTTACTTGACTGTGTATGGTAAAATTAAATAACTATTTATGGTTAACTCAGCTATTTATGGAGAAATTAACTATTTAAGGGTTGACTATATATGGTAAAATTGACTATTTTATGGTTTACTTGACTATTTATTGGCGAACTTGACCATTTATGGATTAATTTAATTGACTTTTTAAGAATACGTTGACAATTTTATAGTTTACTTGACTATTTTCAAATAGTTATTTATTATGACTTATTTGTTAACTTATTATGATATTAATTTATTTTTTTCATTCCACAGCATCATCTGCATCCAGTATTAGTGCTAGTGTCTTCATAATAGCTGCTGCTGTGTTTACTTTTATAAGAAATTAATGTATTTATTAAATAAATAAATTATTTTAAAATATGCTATTGTGATTATTTAAAAAATTATTATCTGTACATAATTAAATAAATACTCAAATGTAGTAATGTTCGTTTTATTTATGAAGCCTTGTTAATAATTCTATGGTAGTGTAATTGGGAACCATATGTACAAACTACCGTTTGCAATATATAAAACTACATAGTATAAAACAAGTCGCTTTCTCTGTCCTTATGTCCCTATGTATGCTTAAATCTTTAAAACTACGCAACGGATTTTGTTGCGGTTTTTTTTATAGATAGAGTGAGTCAAAAGAAAGGTTTTAGTATATAACTTATTATGTATTAGACAAAGCGGGCGAAGCCGCGGGTGGAAAGCTAATAATCCATACTAATATTATAAATGCGAAAGTAACTCTGTCTGTCTGTCTGTTACTCAATCACGCCTAAACTACTGAACCAATTTGCATGAAATTTGGTATGGAGATATTTTGATACCCGAGAAAGGACATAGGCTACCTTTTATTGCGAAATATGTACCACGGGCGAAGCCGGGGCGGACCTCTAGTAAGTATATAAAGTGAAGTCCCGTGTGGTAGTGGGGTAAGGGGCAGATGCATTATGCATACATCTGTTTCACTGATCGATTTTCTTTAAGGACAAGTAGGTGAACAGCCTTCTGTGTCCTACCAGACCGAGACTTTTTCATTCGTCTCCACCGGGAATAAAACCCAAGATCCTTGATATTATTTTATAAAAAATACAACGCAAGCTTAAGTCGCTAAACATGTAGGTAGCTCTCTCAATAGTAAAAGAATTTTTAAAACGATCGAATACACAGTAATTCACATTTTATCTTACAAAGTTAATAAAAATCAATCACTTAGGGCCGATTTTTCAATGCTTGGATAAAACTTATCCGTCCAATAAAGTATTGGGTGGATTTCCCAAACCGCTTTTTTACGCGGCAAGGCTGAAAACTATCCTATTTTTTCAAGATATTGTTTTTATTTTTTGTTTTAATCGTAAAGCACAATGTTTATAATATGGCCCTATCATTATAGTTTAAAAATAATTATTATTTTCCAAGAAAATGAAGAAAATATAGGCGATTTCCAATTTTGGTGGCTTGTCGCCGACCTACTTCACTCAATATCAAGATCGATTAACTAAAAACTAGACGTAGGATTCGATTTTAATTTTTATGTAGTCGTTTTATAATAGTTGACCATTCAAAATATATCAATTTAATTATATTAAGTACTGTAGTATAGTTTTACAGGCACAATTTAGGTCTGTCGCCGAGAATTTTCTAATTTTGGTGTCATTTACAAAACGATATTTCTACAAAACACCAGTGATTCCTAAAGCATACAAATTACGTTATGCACTTCATTTAGCCATGTGCTAACCGGCTTAGCAGGTGGTTGTGTGCTGTGTCGTACCAGTTTCCCGCCAAAAATGTAAGTAAACAGTTTCATTGCAACACCCCCGATTTTATGCAATTTTGGTGTACTTAAATAATCATACTTGTGACAGTAATATTTTATTGTTATTTTGAGTATTAGTAAAGTTTTGGTTTGTTTATTGTTTAGTAAAAATGTTATTATTTTAGTACACGTAGTTTTTTTTTAAGAATTTTTTTCTTGCAATTTCCAATTTTGGTGGGACAATTTTGGTGGTTTTGGTGGCATTTTTAGACCCACCAAAATTGCTTCCTTACACCAAAATTAGAAAATTCAAATAAAAATGTTTATTTACTAAAACCAACATTGCTTCATGAGACCAACATTATAAAATCAATTAATAAATCGAATTATATACAATCATACATACAAATCACAAAAAATGCTGATATTTTCACAGTAAACTCTATAAGGGACCCTACATAACACTATTTTTTTATCCTGTAGATAGATATTTTCAAATTAAGAAGGTATTCTGTTACAGGAATCCAAAGAAAAACTAAACAAGCTAGAGCAGAGCAGTTACAAAGAAAGAGAGAAAAGAAAACATCAGAAAAGATCCTCTCGAGCTTGAAGAACTGAGAAGAAAAGAACGCGAAAGATACCACAGAAAGAAAGCTGAAGGCAAAATTGTACCGTTGTCCGAATTACCACCTCGAGCCCGTAGACTGAAACCGAGACGAAATTATATTAACTTCAAAGCGTACTGTGAAAGAAAATAACGAAGAGGTTTACCTTCAATACTGTCCAGCTACATTCCACTACATAATTTACCCATCGAAACAACGTCACAGCCTACGTCACAGCAAACACATCAGCCAATTTCAAATTCACCTCGAGTTTTGCGATCCCATAACAAAAGTCTTACTTATACCGTTGAAGCTGCTCCTGTTGCTCCGATTGAAGAAACTTTATCCATCGATGCTATTCAAAGAAGCACACCCGTTAATGAGACCGCTTCTCCATTTATAAGTCCCAACATAAGCTGCATACACTCTCCCAGTTCTATGTCTGCGCGAAACAGTCCACAGTCAGATATTTCTACAAGTAGCATCTTTAAACGAGAACTGAACAACCAACTTAGAAAATACCGAGAACAGAAAAAGTCCAAAATAAGATTACTTAAGAAAGCTCTTCTGTAGGAACAACAACAAAAGTTTTTGTATAGAAAAAGACTTGAGAGGTTGGAAAAAAAGATGAAGATAAGTCCAAAAAAAGTTGGGTGTAGCAAACGTATGGTAAGTCCTAAATCAATCAGTCCTAAACAAAAAAGACTGCGCAATATTGTGAAAAACTTCTTTGAAGATGATGAAAATAGTGGAATTTGTCCGGGCAAGCAAGATTATATAACAAGAGGTGGATTGAGAAAGCAAAAACGATATTGGAATGATTCTCTAAGAAATTTACATCGAAAATGTAAACCTACCTTTATAATGAAAGTTTATTTAAAGTATAAGAAGTCCCAGTAATTCGTTATTCTTGTAATAAGAAATCTTTATATAATTGTGTTATTTTAACGGTAGTAACTGTGATTGTACTGTGATTGATTATTTGAAGAATTACATAAAATAATTAACATGTTTCCTATTAATTTTTAAGTAACTTACACTACACTCCTTACTCCGTTGTAAAAGAGCTGGACTGTTGAAAATAAAGGACTGTAATTAACTGTAACTTGTGGGAATAATTAATAATAAATGATAATTACAAATTATATGCCCAACATATTATTTCATTCGGTTAGTATCACAAAAAGTTCTTTTATACTTTTATCACGAACCATAAAATGTTAGATTATTAATTATGGTACATTTTTTTTCTTAATAAAATTTGTTGCCCAGTCATCTTTCAAACTAGACAATCATATTAAGATTATATTTTTTTTAAATATGCTACATATTCGGTTAGTCTTTAAAATATACAAGTAGGTACAGCCATTAGGATTCATCTTTATATACTAGTACATGTTCTGTCCATCTTTAAAGCTGCACGCTAGCTTTACATGACATTAATTGTTATTCAGGCAGGCAAGCCTGCCAAGGCAGTCAGCAGATCTGTTACCAAGAGGCAATTTTTATTATTATTTTTCATTTTTTTTTATTGCAGTAAAAGGTTTTTTTCCATCCAAATATAATTTTGGTGGGGTGTAACAATTTTGGTGGTATCATTTTCAATATTGGTGTCAAAAAACCAATTCTGGTGGGAGGTCAATTTCGGTGTCAGGAATAACATGATTATTTAAGGGAATATTCTTATTCTTGTTGATAATTTAATTAAAAGATAGTACTATCTAACACCTAAAATCAAATTGAATAAAAAAAAATCATAAACAAAAATTTCCACCAAAATTAGTAAAAAAATGCTAGTTGTTGAAATCCACTCTATTACACGATAATATTAAAATGTCATGTAAACTGTCAAATACGGGCAATTAGAATGCGTTTTTAAAATGGTAGTTTTATACATTATTCGACGAATAAGTTTGAATCAAGGATTGAAAAATCAGCCCTTAATGAAACATTTTACATTTCAATAAAGTGTACAACAACAAACAACAATTTGTTCAATAAAGTGTATTGGGATTGTCCTTTAGTAAATCCTGAAATAAAGAAAAAACATGTTCTCTATAAGTAGGTAATATAAAAGGTAATAGTTATATTATTCCAAACAAAACCAGACGTAATCGAACAATTCATTAAAATCGAATTAGCGAACGACACCGCCATTTTCGAATTAAAAATACATTATTATAATAACTTTATTGTGTACTAGTTATGCCTGCGACTTCGCGTGTGAGTCGGTATAACTTTTTAATTGTGTTTCTTTAGTTATATTGTGTTTATTTTTTACTAGCTTCCGCCCACGACTTTGTACGTGCATCCCCGTTTTTCCCCGTTCCCGCAAGAATTTCGGGAAATCCTTTGTTAGCGGATGCCTACGTCCTAACATCTACCTGCATGCCAAATTTCAGCCCGATACGTCCAGTGGTTTGGGCTGTGCGTTGATAGATCACTATAACAGTCACCTTTGAGTTTTAGGTATATATATAGAATATAGATTTACGTGTGTATCAATGTATTGATATCTATCTTTCAAAATCTGGGATAAAATAATGCTGTGCTGTGTGCATGCAGTTAACTGTATTGTAATTTGTAGTTTTTTTGTGTAAAATACAAACCTCTATCTATTCCGTATCGGTAGTAAATAGTTTTTTTTTTAATGTGGGGAAATCTTCCAAAGACACCCATGGCCCCCGGGGAAGGAGCCGTGGGTTATGTCAGATACTTACCGACTAAAACCCCACTGTGTTCCGTCGAGCCGCTTTAATGATGGGGCCGCGGGTATTGGTTGGAATTCTTCCGCCGTACCTATAACTTAGTTATCTATGTACTATTTAGTAAAACCCATACAAATACGCTTCTAGGAGAAGTCTATTTGAATAAATAAATGTTTGAGCTTTGAATATGTTTCCTACTTTTCTAGAGATTAGGCCAGAAATTTAAACTCTAATATAAGTCTTGCCTAAGTGTGAATTTTCCATCGAATTCAATTTTTTATCTTCCATGTAGGTACGGACATCAAAAACTTAAATTATTACCAATATTATAAGTACCTACATATCTCGATTCTCGTTTAAGTTACGTGCAAATTGTAACATAATGGTTTTCTAGTAAAATAATATGTTTTACGTCATGTTAATAAATAATAATAATAATTAATAATTCATTTATTTATTGAACATCCTTGGTCCACTTGTTAGTAACAATATTCTTATCCTAGGTTAGTAACAATACAAATTTTATTCTAGTTAATATGTCAGTACTTATTATGAATTATATTAATTTTTATTAGATAAAATATATTTTTTTTTTCATTAACATCAAGAACATAAAAAAAATTAAAAACATAATACTACTCATGATATATTAGAATTTCACGGAAATGTTCTAATATTGGCGAATCCACCTTGTCGCACAACACTTTCAGAATGCTGTTGCTGCTGCCACGAAGTCTTTTTAGCATTTAATAAAGGCATTTCCTATGAAGTTATACATATTTTAATAATAACGAGTCTAAAAAAGTACTTATGTTACTAGAACCTAATATTGCTTTAAATTGGTGTAGATCATAGAAAAAATAATAATTGTCTTGTTATTTAGATTTCTATGGTGTAGACTGTAGATATAAGAATTTTCCAATTTGGTTTAGCATTTTTGTCATTCAACTTTGGGATTGGTAGAGTTGCGATCAAATACATAATACAAAGCTGCCAACGTGTAGGTGAGCATCCCCACGATATTTTGCCCTCAATTTGTTCCTGCACTAAGTCTCTCCAAGGAATGCCTGTTTCTCGTCATGTGGCAAAAGAATTTCAAAATTCGCATCTGCACAATCGACAATAGCCTATGATAAATTTTTCGACGATTTCGCATTTTGAGCGACCAAGTTTCCGCACCATAGCATACAAATTATATTATGCAATCAGAATAATTTAATGCCATAATATGACATTATCTAAATTCTAATTCTTGATGAGGTCGGGACTCGGGACTCGGGAGTTACCACCAAATAAAATAAAATGTGTGCGTGTACTAGTGTACACACGTAAGAAGAGAAACTTCTTTATGACCTTATTTTACAAAAAATAATTTACTATATGCAACTTTACAGAAATATGTCGAATCACGCGTGGTAGGGATAAAAAAAAGATGGCGCGTAACGGAAAAATGTCACGCGTAACGAAAATATGTTACACTAATTTTTTTTTCCAACCCCGATTAAGATGTTTCATTTCAAAAAATAGATTAAAAACAGAACAACAACCTTTAAAACACAAGGTGAATAACATTTAGCTCTACATCACACAATCAAGTTATCAAAAATCTCATATTAATTAGAACTATGATTAGAACATTATATTTAACGAAAATGGGAATCGAAAATTCTTTAACCAAAAGGGCAAACACGCATCGAAAATTCTGTACGTTAGTTGAATGTAGAGCCTTCAACATCCTTACAATAATTAAAACGTCTTTAATAAAAACCTTTTCACAATAAAATGACCTTTACGTCACTAAAAATAGAATTCAATTTGCTTGCACTTAACAATTCTTTGATATAAAATTCAAAATGGCGTACCCATATACGCAGTTAAGTGAATTTGAATTTTATGTGTATACAGATAGAGTTTATTTCAGAATGTAGTGTGTAAATGTTTTTATTTTTTAAACCAAAGCTCATGGCAAAGATGTCGTGTTATGCCAAAGGTCAAATTGTTAAACAGTACCCTTAAAAACCATTTATCGGCCAAGAAAAAACATCGATCCGAATTAAGTAGTAATTAATGACTTGAGGTATTTAAATACATTACTTTTTTGTATTATTATGTATTTTTTTTTGTAAATTAACGTCCAAAAGTCCTACTAATATTATAAATGCGAAAGTTTGTGAGGATGTGTGTGTGTGTGTGTGTGTGTTTGTTACTCTTTCACGCAAATACTACTGAACCGATTACCATGAAATTTAGTACACATATAGGGGGTAACTTGGATTAACACATAGGATAGATTTTATCCCGGAAACCTACGGGAATACAACATAAAAATAATAACGGCTAATCTCAGGAACCAAGCTTACGATTTGAAAAATTATTTCACTGTTAGATAGTCCATTTATCGAAGAAGGCTGTATTATATTAATATCATCACGCTAAGACCAATAGGAGCGGAGAAATGCGGGTAAAACCGTGGGTCAGTGTTAGTAATTAATATGGTAACTAGTAACTACATAATACAATGAAAACTTGATGATAGTTTATAGATGGTGAAAAGAAAAGAAAATTAATATTAGATACATATTCGTTTTACGGTGCATTTACCACAAAAGAGAGAATGCTCATTCTAACCCCACTATGTCAAATTATTTTAGTCTAAACACGTAGAGCATTTTTCGTTGTTTATTTATTTATTTATAAATACTTTATTGCACTTAAAGATAACAAAACAAGAAATACAAACACTTAAATATAACTTACACTAAGTACAATTGGCGGTCTTATCGCTTAGAGCGATTTCTTCCAGACAACCTTTGGTACAATAGAGGAATAAATACCAAAATACATAAATGGGTAGTGCAATAATAACTATGATAAAGGATACACATACATATTATTATATATATTGTGATATAAACTAAATAAGTAAAAGGGAAGGGTTGTTCTTAGTGCGTTCAAAAAGATTCTGTGCAATGTTCTAATATCTACTGAACGACACTGAATACCTACGAGTTTTCGTATACACTTAAAAGAGCACGAAATAATGCTCTAGCTCTTGCTCTATGTTCGTTTGATCTAAAATGCGCAGTTAGATTACGTACATTTATATATTACTAGATTTCCGCCCGCGGCTTCGCCCGCGTTTTCAAAGGAAAACCCACATAGTTCCCGTTCCCGTGGGATTTCCGGGATAAAACCTATCCTATGTGTTATTCTGATGTATAAGCTATATTGTGGTAAAGTTTCATTCAAATCCATTCAGTAGTTTTTACGTGAAAGAGTAACAAACATCCATACATCCATACAAACTTTCACCTTTATAATATTAGTAGGATTTATTATGTAACAATTTATCATATAAACATAATTCACATAATACAACATAGCCTTAAAAGATTTTTTTCGTTTGTCGAACAGATAAAGTCAAACATTTTTACACCTGCCTACATCAAAATTGTCGGCGTACAGTCCAATTTTGTCCAATTCTCCCAAATATGCGATAGTATATTGTATATAGTATAATAGGTTAGGTTAGGTTATTTTAGGTTAGGTTAGGTTAGGTTAGGTTAGGTTAGGTTAGGTTAGGTT